>JAODAL010079887.1:0-12424 GCA_025379985.1 Phyllomedusa bahiana | reverse complement strand
GGTATGCCAAAATCGATGCTCACTATCAAAAAACCTTATCATGCCCCCGACTATCGACTATCGACGTCTCGATAGCCAACGCAATCGCTCAAAAATTAAGAGGGATACAAAAAAATGGAGACACCATAAGAAAATCTCTATTGGGGACATTTATGAAAACTGTCTAGTCTAGGGGTATGTTTCCACGGCTGATTTGGACGATGTTTTCGGAGCGATTTTCGGATCAAAAAAAGCCTCCAAAACGCCCCCAGTCTTTTCATGATTCCTAGTAATCTGTTTATTCACACTGACAAGGTTTTTTACATGGATATCCAAGGGGACAAAAAAATATGATGTGAAGGGACCTTAAGATATGAGAAGTCTTTGGGAGACCAAAGAGATTGAAAAAAGTGTTGAAGTTGTGTTACTTGCCACAATGAAACATGGCCTGGTTCTATCCCGCCACATAATGTGGTGGTAGACTTCCAGGATGAGCCCTCCAGGAAGGTGGAGACCCTGAATTTATTAGGTGATATCCATTGATATCCAAGTTTGGGGTGGTCTGAATTCTACACTGGATTTCCCGGGCACCATTGAGGGGGGGTCACCAGTTTACTATCTCGGGGAGGCTTGGTAAGGCATGGTGCACCCCAATGCACCCCAATGGGAAGTAAGTCCAGAGAATCAAGAGTCTGCAGTAAACCAGTGTTTACTTCTTAGGCCTTGTCCCCACGGTATGGTATTTTGGTTTTTCAGACGGTTTGTGGTTTTAAAAAGCATCTGAAAACCGACATGCAATGCTCCCCCATAGAATTCAATAGAAAATCTGTGCAGCAGTCCCCACGCACAGTTTTTCCGGGGCTTTTTTTTAAAAAGCCGGTGGCCCCGAAAAAATTAAACCCGTTCACATGGGGTTGGGAAGGGGGACGGTTCAACCGAAAACGCGGGCAAAGCCCCCCCCTGAGTCCCAAAAAAAAAAAGACCAAATCCAGTCGGAAAAAAACCCAACTGGTTTTTGGGTTTTCCGTTAACACACCCTTATAGTGAGAATACCCCTTTACAGTTCAGGAAATGGGAGGTAACTGCAATTCTCTACTTAAGTCATGATAACATGTTGGGCTTATAGGAATTTTAGATTCCTGCAGGATTCTTTTGAAGACTAGTCTTCAGACTATAGACACTATGCTGATCTTGTAGTCTCCTAAAGCATTTATAAGCAGTCCTTGCATCTTACTTTGGATCATCTGTTAATGTGATGCAGGGGCTCTATAACCCCCAGCATGCTCTGCCAGGTACAACAACTGGAGCAGGGGTGTAATTTGAGTTTCTACGGCCCCACAGAAAAATAAAATGGGTCACCCCCAATAAAGGAACTAAAAAAACAGTTTTATTTAGCAAAATTTAAAGGTAGGGTTTACAGCACCAAAATTTCAAGAACCAAAAGTCAAAAAATTTGATATTTCCTACAGAAAGGTACATTGTTCTTACATTTGATGGGCCCTTAAAAAGGGGTTTTGTTCATTATTTTAAATGGTCTTCGAATAAGGGGGAAATAAAAAAAGCAACTTTGCAATAGGTTATTAGCAAAGCTGTCTTGTTTTCCAGTTTTGCGTTACTTGTTTTCTGTAAACTCTGTTCCCCAGTGCCAGCGGATTCCTCCTCCTTTATTTATTGGTGATGCTCTACTAATTTACATTCTGTCTGGCCCCCGGTCATTTTCCACGGAGGCGCATTCCGCCTCTCTCATCAGAATAAAGGGCCGCAGCATTTCACTTACACATTAGCAGTTCCCAGTAACCTTGCAGCTGTTTTTTACAATCAAAAAAAACAGCAATTGTGCCCGGGGCCAAAGATCGTGTGTCTGCATGAGTTCATAGAAGACTGGATTCAACTGAAACAAACCCCCCACTTTGAGGTAGTGAGCAGTGCTCCTGAGTTCATAGAAAGGCTGTCTAAACTGAATGAGGGCCCTTGCCCTATGTGAACCCATACAGCTCTTACAAAATAAGATGCATAGGGAGAGGAACAATCAGTGAAAGTGGATCTGACGAGGGTGGGGGGAAATGATGGGGGGACCCTACACAAACCTTTGAAGGGGGGCGGAGGGTCATCCCCCCCAAAAAAGAAACACGCAGCGGGAGAGGAAGAAACCCCCCTGGATTTGAAAGCTGAAAGCGGGGGAAAGACAGAAACAAAAACGATGAAGCATACATCCAGTGGGTAAAACTCCCGAGGTAGCAGGGGGTAGCGTTGCTACGGGCCCCTGCGTTTTAGGGGGGCCCCGGGGCAGCTGCTACTGGTCCGTCCCCGTAAGCGCCCCTGGGCCCACCGGAGTGAATTTAAAAGTTCACTGCGGCGGGGGGGAGTGCGGGGCCCCAGCGGGGATACTCCCTCTGAACCCCCGGGGCCCCCCCCGGGGCCCGAGCTTGGGGAAGGCAGCGCTGCTGGGGTAGTAGCAGGACGGGCCGATCCTCCGTCTGTTACTTCCCCTGCCGGCTCTTGTGGTGGTTTTTGGGGCCCCTGGGGAGGTGGACGAGGTGAGAAATTTTTTTCTTATTTTATCTCCCCCATATGCCTCCCTATACCCCCCCCAAAATGCCTGCCCTATAGCCCCCATAGCCTCCCTATACCCCCCCCATATCCCTTTCCCCTATAGCCCCCCATATGCCTCCCCTATACCCCCCCATTTTCCCCCTATACCCCCCCCATATGCCTCCTATAGCCCCCCATATGCCTCCTATAGCCCCCCATTTTGCCTACCTTACCCTCCCATATGCCTACCTATACCCCCCATATGCCTGCCTTTAGCCCCATATGCCTCCCCCTTTACCCCCCCATATCCCTGCCTAAAGCCCCCATATCCTACCTATACCCCCCCAATACCCTCCTATAGCCCCCATAGCCTGCCTATACCCCCCCATATGCCTCCTATAGCCCCCCATATGCCTGCCTATACCCCCCCCCTATCCCTGCCTTACCCCCCATATGCCGCCATTACCCCCCCATAGCCTGCCATAGCCCCCCATATGCCTGCCATACCCCCCATTGCCTGCCTATACCCCCCCATTGCCTGCTAAGCCCCCTATGCCTCCTATACCCCCCCATATCCCTACCTTAATTTCCCCCATATCCCTGTATACCCCCCCATATGCCTGCCTATAGCCCCCCATATGCCTGCCTTGGCCCCCCATATGCCTCCCTTTTAGCCCCATACCCCTGCTATAGCCCCCAAGGGCCTCCTAAGCCCCCCTATCCCCTGCTATAGCCCCATTGCCTCCCTATAGCCCCCCATATCCTCCCTTTAAGCCCCCATAGCCTCCCCTATAGCCCCCTAAGCGCCTCCCTATCACCCCTAGCCTGCCTCCCATCAGCCCCCCTTAGCCTGCCTGCCTTAACCCCCTAATCCCTGCCTGCCTATACAGCCCCCTATCTGCTGCTTGCCTGCCTATACGCCCCCTATCTGCCTGCCTGCCTATGCAGCCCCCTATTGCCTCCCTCCCTATACACCCCCCTATATGCCTGCCGCCTGTACAGCCCCATTGCCTGCCTCTACACCCCTATTTTGCCTGCCGTATACCCCCAAAGGCCTCCCTGTTACCCCCAAACCGCGGTCTACTTATTTTTTGGGGGCCCCTTTGCTACCAAAAACCCCTACCTAATGGCCCCATGCCCCCCTAACCCCTGTCTACCTGAGGGGCTCCCTAAGCTACCTAAACCCTGGCCTATATGGCCATCTATTGGTACCTAAACCTTCCCTTTTTGGGGGGCCCCCATATATCCTATTAAACCCCCTGCCTGCCTAAAGGGGACCCCATATAGCCAGGGGGGCGGGGTGCGGGAAAAGTCAGGATTCTAAATTTTTGTTTTAAAATCTGGGGGAAATGGTGGGGGAATGTCATCAAGATGGCGGGATGGCCCGGAGCAGAAAAAAAGGAAATCAACGATGGTAAAAAAAGTACCTGTGAGTCAAAAGATGTAACTGCACTTAATACTTATAGTCTGCACGGGCGGGTTTACATGCTGTTCCCACTATTGGTCATTATGGGGGTTATATACAGTCTGGGCCTGTGTACCTGCTGTCTCCCCCTTTATGGCACTGTAGGGAGGTAAATACAGTCTGCAGGCCTGTGTACACTGCTGTCTACCAAATGGTCATGTTGGGGGAAATTACATCTGCAAGCCTGTGTACATGTGTCTACCATATTGGTCACTGTATGGGGGTTATATACAGCTCAGAGCCTGTGTAATTGGGTAACCATATATGGTCACTGTAGGGGGTTATATACAGCGCAGAGCCTTGTACCTGTATATACCATTTATGGTCACTATTTTTTATATATTTTATTATTAGACGTTTTGGTCTTTGTTACTTCAGTTAGTGTAGGGTTATTATTAGCACTATGTGGGGGAATTTGGTTTTTTTCTGGTGGTAAAACGGGTCCTTATGTAATAGGGGTTTGGAAATGTTGGTCTTGGATAGTGGTTGTTTGGGTAGCAGTATGATAGTGACTGTATTGGAGGTATTTGCCCTTGTATTATCTACTTATGTAAAAAACCATTTTGGGTACGGCGGGGTCAGGGGGAGGGGGGGGCCCATCCAAAAGTTTGCTATGGGGCCCTGGCTTCTCTAGTTACGCCCCTGGATACATCCCCTTTAATCTCTGGTCTCCTTCGCAGCTGCAATAGCTATAGCAATCCCCCAAGGGAACTAAAACGCAATGGTTAAAATCACTTGAACAAAACAAAAAAAAGAAGAATGATATTGATACATAAAGGGGATTTAAATAATTTCTGGAATTAGTATTTTATATGTAAATACTTTTTGATTGGCTGAGGACAATAATTCATGCTGGCGCCAACACAAAAATGTTTGGAAATAAGTTTGTTGAAATTAAACCTATTATGCAAAACAATAATCTTATAAATATGCGCTAAAATAAGACCATAAATACTGAATTAAACATTCCCAGGAGATTTAATGAGAAGGTTTCTCTTACTTTACTTGGCATAATACATCAAATCTAAACACTATGACAGCAGCCTTCAACTTTGATTCCACATTCAGTCGAACTTGAGGTAGTCTGTTTACTTCTGCCAAGATAGAGAAGCTTTTTTTGACACATGTTAGATTGCCGAAAATACCAACAGAATTATTGGCAGTGCTGTAAACCCGTCCAGAGAGATGTGCCTTTTACAGTCTGTTTAATGGGCAGGTCAATATATAGAAGCCTACCATTAAAATAAATAAAACGTCTATACTGAGTTGCAGTAAAAGTTTGATATAGTGTAGCTATTAAAAGAGTTGTTTCACTCAGACGATCCCATTTCATGTGCTGTACTAGAACACAAGGTTGTCATAGAGGGGGTGCACTGCTTAGAACCACTGCCAAATGCAGAATTCTTAAAGGAGAGTTTCCAAATGTCTTGGTGGGAGATAGCAAAATACCCTAATTATATGGACTTTGTTAACTTTTGATATGAATTACATCATATAATTTTATATGGGATGGTTAGGGTTAGCTCCTGGTGGTCTACAGTGATTAACCCCTTACCGCCGCAGTCAGTTTTGGCCTTCCTGACAGAGCCCCATTTTTTTAAATCTGACATGTGTCACTTTATGTGGGAATAACTTTTTGACACTTTAACCTATCCATGTGATTCAGAGATTGTTTTCTTGTGACATATTGTGCCTTAAGTTAGTAAGAAATTTTGGTCCAAAAAATCCTTGTTTATGTCTAAGCCCCCTAATGTCGTAAAAAAATAAAAAGACATTTAAAAAATGATGCGATTCTACAATAGACATATGGTAGATGCTTGTTATAAACTACTTTGAGTGGAATAACTATCTGTCTTACACGTAGATATTTTTGAAGTTTGAAAATGGTTTCAAATTTTTCACGATATTTTGATATTTTTCACAAACAAACAAGGATTATATGGACCAAAATTTCTTACTAACTTAAAGCACAATGTGTCACAAGAAAACAATCTCTGAATCACGGGGCAAAGTAAACGTGTCGAAAAGTTATTCCCACATAAAGTAACACATGTCAGATTTAAAAAATGGGGCTCTGTGAGAAAGGTAAAAACTAGCTGCGGCGGTAAGGGGTTAATCACTGTAAACTACCAGGAGCTAGATAGGAGTGCAGAACTATCCTCCAAAACAACCCCATATAAAATTGTATGATGTAATTGATATAAAAAGTTGATTCAGTACTCTTTTCACTGTGGATAATGACACAATTTTACCAGCTTCCGCCAGCGTCTTTTGCTTTTGTTCTTGGGTTGATATGCACATGACAGACCAAAGCATGAGACACCTGAGACACAGAACCCATCTCTTTCCTGAGCGGTATGATAGCTGTACATTTCCTTCTTGTTTGTACTTGCATATAATTGTTTGTACATATGAACGAGGCACCTTCAGATATCTGGGAACTTCACAATTTCCTGATATCTGAAGTCCACAATTCTCTTCCTGATATCTTGGATGATTTCTCTAGACTTTCCCATGATGTTACACACAGAAGCATTGTGTTTCTGGTGTGCAGTAAAAAATACATCCACAGACATGTCACTTATCTCCCCGCGAGTGCAATACGATCATATTGTACGCGTGGGGGGACGAGGCGTGATCCATATGTAACGGACTGTGATAGTGGATCCATTGGACCGCCACAAGCAGTGGTGGAGGCCACACCAGGGAGCGGAGTCTAAGTGGGTCCCAGTTTTAACCAGAGCCCGGTCGCTGCCCCTGATGTGACCTGCTTGTGGAGGCGGCCAAGGCACAATGCGGTACAGAAACGGCAGGCAAATTTGTAGTCGGGGTCGGGCCAGAATGTCAGGACAGGCAGCGGAGGTTCGTGGTCGTTAGACAGGCGTAAACGGAACTGGTACACGGAACAGATGAAACGGAGTGACAGAAGGCTTCCTCGCATAGCTACAGGCACTATGCAATTGGCGAAGTCAAGGAAGAAGTGGAACCATTATATAGAGTCAGCGGCCAGCAACACCAATTACCAGTGCGCTGGCCCTTTCAATTTAACAGAGCCGGCGCGCACGCGCCCTAGGGTGTGTGGACGCACGCACCAGCCGGCAGACGGGAGCGGGTGCGCCCACGGACCACGGACCACGGGGCCACCCGACCCGGACGCAACGGGGACAGCAGGGACACAAGCGCGCCCGCAGCCCGGACGACGAGCTGCATCGCAGCTCGTGACAGACCCCTCCCCCTTTGGTCTCCCCCTTCCTCTGGCCTGAAGAAATCTCCGAAGCAACCCTCGGTCCATGATGTTCTCCTCCGGCTTCCTTAATTTTTCCTCTGACCCGAACCCCTTCCACTCAATAAGGAAATGACGTTTCCCCCGATCGTTTTCATGGCCAGAATTTATTTTACGGTGAAGACATTCGAGGTGTCGGCCACCGGGGCGGAAGGTGACAACCTCCGGGAATACCTGTTCAAGATAACTGGCTTAAGCAGGGAAACGTGGAAGGAGTTCGGGATCCGCATCGAGGGGGGAAGCCAGAGCTTGTAGGCCACGGGTTGGTCTTCTTCAGGACCACGAAAGCCCCGAGGTAGCGGCGCCCCAATTTGTAAGATGGAATCTTCAGGCAGATATATTTGGAGGATAGCCAGACCTTATCCCCGGGAGAGAACGAGGGGGGAGGCTTCCTGTACTTATCCGCTCGTAGCTTCATCCGGGTGGAGGCCTGACGCAGAGAGCGCTGAGTGCTGTTCCAAACAGCCTTCAGGTCACGGACCAAGGTGTCCATGGCAGGGACGTCAGAGACCGAAGACAGTAGGAGGGGAGGGTGGGGATTGCCCAAAAACCACAAAAAAAGGAAAAAAGGCCCCCCGAGATCGAATCAGAGAGTTGAAGGAATTTCCCCAAGGTAACAAGCCCGACCATTTTTCTGGGGCCGACACAAAAAAATCCCGTGATAATTCTCCAGGATTGGTTGAACTTTTCCACTCCCCCTTTTCGTTGGGGTGGTAAGAAGGGGAGAAGCCCAGTCCACTTAAGCTGAGAACGAGGGCCCGCCAGAAAAGGGAAAACAAAGTACCCCGACCAACAAAGGGTTTTTGGGGAAAGGCTGAAAACGAAAGAATTGGGAAAGAAGAGGGTCGAAAGAGGGGGCGGGGATGGCAACCCGGGCATGTTCAAGTTAAAAGGCCCATTTTTAAAAAATAAATAAATGATGCCCTAAATGATGGTTTTAAACGCAGAAGCGGAAGCCCGAAATAAAGTCCAGGCAATGGGAATAGGGTCGGGAAAATGGGAGCGGCAAAGCAATCCGAGGTTGAGGTGGGGTGTTTTTTGCGAGACACGAGGAGACGAACCCACAAAGCCCTTGAAATCCTTGCAAGGTCGGGCCCACCAATAGTAGCGATTATAAGTGGCCGTCTTACTAACCCGGGGGGGCAATCGGAGCCATGCCCCCCATTCAGGTTCCCCTCCGAAGCGCAGGACAACGAAAGTCTTCCCAGGAGGAATCTGCCGAAGATCCCCCGGGGCGCAGAAAATCAGACGGTCGGGGAAAGATGTGACTGGGGGGAAATTCCTCACCCCCGATCCCAAGCCTGCGACAGGGGACAGCCTTGCGTTCTTCCGGGGTGGGCGGAAATGGATCACGAAGTTTAAAACGCGAAAAAAAGGGCCCAACAAGCCTGCGGGTTAAGGCATGAGCCGTCTGGAGGTACACAAATTCTTTTGGTCCGAGTAAATAGTAACCCGATGCGAGCCCCCTTTAAGAGATGGGCCCCTCTTCAAGGGCCAAAAATTTAAAGGCCAAAGGCTCGCGGTCTCCGTAGTGTGTTATTTTGGCAGGGGAAGAACGTTTTTTGAAAAGAACCCCCAGCGACTGACTTGCCCTTGGGTCCGTTGAGAGAACACCCCCCTTGCTCCCACAGAAAAGTGTACCCCAGGAAGAACGGTTTTCGATATCCGGGGAGTCAAAACGGGGGCCCAGGAAAAGCCCCTTAAGCCGGGGGGAAGGGCTTTCGGCAGCTTGTGGCCCAAACCTGGATGCCAGACTTCTTTGTAAGGGGCACAAAGGAGCCCCAGTGGGCGAAAATGGGGATAAAAAGGCGGGGTAATTTTCGCGAAACCCAAGAAGTGGAATCCCCAAGGGGTTGAACGAGGCCCCTGAAAACGGCAAAAGTTTGGCCGGGGCCATTTGAAATTTGGGAGAGATAAATATCCCAGGAAGGGCAGATGGATGGTGAAACTGGCACTTCTTATTTGGCGAAAAAAGGGTTTCCCCGAAAAGGGTTGAGGATGCGCACATGGAGACGGGGGGAATTTGAATAGGCGAGAAAATCAGAATGTCGTCCAGTTTCTGACCAGCAAGAATATAAGCGGTCCCCTGAAAATTAGTTAGAACCCCGAAACACCCTGGGGACATTGCAAAAGGGCAAGGGCTTTAAATAAAAAATTTAAAGCCCTCCCGGGTGTTAATGCCCCTTCCTTCGTCGCCCCACGGGTAGGTAAGGTTAAGGGGCCCCCCCAAAACCCGTTTGGGGAAGATCCCGGTCGGAAGCCCGGTCGAAGAGCCCCTGTCAGAAACGGGGCACGGTTCTTTACCGTAATTTAATTAACTGCGGTAGTCGTACAAGGACTAGCAGCCATCCTTTTTCTCCACAAAGAAGAAGCCTGATCCTGCCAGTGAAGAGGACTTGCGTATGAAGCCCTTCTTGAGGTTCTCCTGTATATAGTCTGAAATAACCTTGGTCTCGGGCCGGACAGGGGTAAACCCTGCCCGAGGAGGGCTCATGCCAGGCAACAGGTCGATGGGGGAGTAAGGGCGGTGAGGCGGCAAGGACTCAGCCTGTTTTTCGGAAAACACGTCCGCAAAGTCCTGGTACTCAACAGGCAGTCCTGGCAGCGGCTTCAAGGCCGCTGGTGGAGAAGTGGGAAGCACCGGACGAGGTGCTACAAGACAACGATGCCGGCAGTCTTGTCCCCATCATGTAACTTCGCCCATTTTCCAGTCTAAGACAGGGGCGTGACATTGCAGCCAGGGTAATCCCAACAGAATTGCAGACGAGGAATGGGGAAGTACATAGAACACGATCTTCTCGCCATAACAGGCTCCGTGCGGTATTGGATAGTGTCGCGCAGGACCTCCCCACTCACCGAAGAAATTGCAAGAGGGTTATCGAGGCGGATCGTGGGGAGGCGAAGCTTCGACACCAGGGCGGCATTCATAAAATTCTCTGCCGAACCGGAATCCAAGAAAGCAGATGCTTGAACTTTCGCTCCAGAACTAGAGATGATCTGCGCCGGCATGGTCAGACATGGAGAGGGACAGTTCACACCCAGGGACGCCTCTACCATGTTCCCTAGGTGCGCGAGTTTCCCGTGCACGGACAAAGCGGGCAGTCCCTCAGATAATGCTCCGGACTAGCGCAGTAAAGACACAGATTCTTTGTGCGATGTCGGGAACGCTCCTGTACAGAGAGTAGGGCATGGTCAATTTGCATGGGCTCCTTGCCGGAGTGCTGTTGAGGCAGCAGAGAAGGTTTCTGGAACACCGGAGCCAAGCGTGGAAATCGACGAGGCCGAACAGTCATGTTCCTGGCGGAGCTCTTCTTGTCTCTCGGTGAAGCGTACATCAATACGTGTGGCCAGGTGGATCAACTCAATCAGGGAAGCCGGAAGATCCCTTGCAGCCAAAGCATCCTTGATCCTGCTAGAGAGGCCTTTCTTGAAAGTGGCGGAGAGGGCGGCCTCATTCCAGGTTAGCTCCGAGGCCAAGGTGCGGAATTGAATGGCGTAATCGCCAGCTGAGGAGTCTCCCTGACGCAAGTTCAGGAGTGCGGTCTCCGCAGACGAAGCCCATGCCGGTTCCTCGAAAACTAAATGGAAATCCCTAAAAAAGGCCTGCAAGTCATCCACCAATAGATCACCCCTGTCCCAGAGGGGAGTAGCCCTCGCCAGAGCCTTCCCAGAGAGCAGACTGAGGTCAAATGCCACTTTTGCCCAATCGGATGGAAACTGGTCGGCCATCAGTTCCACTTGCATGGAGCACTGCGTGATAAATCCCCTGCATAGCTTTGGGTCTCCATCAAACTTCGAGGGGAGCGACAGCGGGAGCTTGGGTCCCACAGAGGTTGGAGTGACAGCAGGTGCAGGAATGGGTGGCGGAGGTGGCTTGGACTGCCGCTGAGAGGCGACGAGCTGTTGCATCATGGTCGTCAGTTAGTCTTACTGTTGTGCCTGCTGCGCCAGCCGCTGGGATTGCTGGGCAACGATTGATGTCAGATCTTCCATGCTGGGTAACGGAACCTTGGCGGAATCCATTGCCGATTCCAACTGTAATGGACTGGGATAGGGGATCCACTGTACCTCCACAAGCGTTGGTGGAGGCCACACCAGGGGGCGGAGTCTAAGTGGATCCCGGTTTTCACCAGAGCCAGAGGACTTGCCGCGGCGGGATTCCACCAGGTCACTGCCCCTGATGTGACCTGCTTGCGGAGGCGGCCAAGGCACAACGCAGTACAGAAACGGCAGGCAAACTCATCAGGCCAGAAGGTCAGGGCAGGCAGTGGAGGTTCGTGGTCGTTAGACAGGCGTAAACGGAACTGGTACACGGAAGAGAAGAAACGGAGTGACAGAAAGGGTTCCTCGCATAGGTACAGGCACTATGCAATCGGCGAGGTCAAGGAAGAGGTGGAGCCATTATATAGGGTCAGCGGCCGGCAACACCAATTACCGGCGCAGTGGCCCTTTAAATTTAACAGAGGGGATTCGCGCACTGGCCGGCAGACGGCTGTGACGGAGCAGGAGTGCGGTCCGGTAAGTGAGGGCCACCCGACCCGGGCGCAATGGGGACAGCGGGGACACGAGCGCGCCCGGAGCTCGTGACACCATAGCTCTCCATGAGAGCTATGGATTACCATAATTATGGGCACATTTCTCTGTGTTTTAAGTGCAGTACGCCACGAAATACGTGGTGAAATGCACCCCAAAATAAGCTGTGTGAACATATCCTAATGCTTTATTTCTCCAGTGGTGGCGCTGGAGGAGAACTGAAGACTTACTACTAGGTTCCCTGACTGATTACTGCTTATCAATGTGCTTCCATTTGTATCAGTTTATTTTTAGGGATTGTTCTTTTAAGTACTTTTCTGAAAGTGACATCCCTTTTTTAACCATTCATGATAGTTTTCTGCCCAAAAATAGTTCTTTCATCTTATCTAAAATGTTTATTGCATCAAAACATTTAGCTTAGTGAGTTTATGATCTGGGCAATAGATCCAAATATATTAACTTTTGCATTTTAACTGAAAAATCTTGCACCCTTCTCTAGAAGGATCCATATTTACATATCACGTTACATCCACATACCCAGATTACTAGTGCATCTAAAAAAAAAGAATATTATTGAAAATTAAAGTCTATACAGTATATGGGTTTCTCTATTCGACTTAAACTATTGATCA
>JAODAL010079886.1:0-12424 GCA_025379985.1 Phyllomedusa bahiana | reverse complement strand
CCCCATGACGTGGCGGAACCCACTTTCCCAGACGGAAAGGAAACTTTTCCAAGCCAAAAGCAGGGCAATCCCGACATTAGGCTTTTGGGTTTTTGGGAGGTTTTGGGAAAAAGTTTTCCTTTTCTGCCCCCAAAACCCGGAAAGACAAAGCGGGCTGCTAACTGGCCGCTGTAGGCGTGCAGGTCGTCAAATGGGGGAAGGAGGGGGGTAGGTGGTCTCTGGGGTGCGGTGGTATTCAGCACGGTGGAGGCTGAAGCGGAACTATCCCGAACTGACCTGAGAGACATGGAGTGGGAAAACGCTTGGTGGGGCGAGGAGGAGGGCGGAGACAGAGGGTGTACATGGTTGGAGGCCCGGGTGGGCCCTTGGCCTTTTTTTGCCAAGTGTTGCCTCCATTTCAAATATGCATTCGCTGCATTGACTGACATGTTGGGGTGGTTTAAACCCTACTTCTTCCCTCAATTTATGTTTTTACGGCAAAGGGGCATATGACATCGCGGGTGAATCAGAGGCTTGCTCAAAAAGGCCCCCGGCTTGAGAACTCCGGGATTTTTTTTGACGGCGAAAGCGAGGAGGGGGGTTTCCGTTTACCGTGGCTGGCAGAATCATACAGCGACTTCTTGCGACCCCCCTCTCCCTTTTTTGAGGCGGGACCCTATTAACACAACCCCATCGTCTTCCCCCTCGCCCCGTATGAAGCCTCGCAAGCAAATTCTGGGGAAAAAGCCACATGGATCCGCAATGTCGTCACATCACAAACAACACGGGGTTACCGACCGCCCGGGTTTTTTGCCGATTGACCGGCTTCCTTACCTCCCTATGACATCATAACGGGCTTCAGAGCAGACAAAATCATCCTTTTTGGCCTCTTAAATTTTTCAACTCCTTCTGCCCCCAACCACATTTTGCATAAAAAGAGGTCTTCAGAAAATGGATTATCCCAGGGTGGGTACACATTGACTTTTGGGGCTGCCTTCCGCTTCATTTTTGGGGGATGCTGATGATGCGTGACGACATTTGGGCCGGACTGGGAGGAGAGAAGGTAAGACTGCGGGGATGCAGGGCATTAACCACTGAAGAACAGATTGGCGACGCTGTTCATTACTAATTCACAGGGCCCTGACCCAGCGATGACAGGCCTGAGGGTCCTGAAAAACGACACCGCGGGCATGCGTGTTGTCGCCAGCACGGGAAGGACACCTTCTCCCGAACCTCTCCCCTCCATGCCTACCCCCCTCATTCTCGCTTACCACCAAATTTTTTCGCTCCATGTTCAGAAAGAAAAAAATTTTTGAGAAGGTAGGAAAGTTTTGGAAAGCCCCTTTATTAAAAGAGGGCAAATCACAGCTATTCTCAAACCCCTCAAATCAAAACAAAATTGCTGGATTGAAATTTAAGTGCAGGTACCTCATCAACAAAGCTTGACTGACCAAAATAAAAAAAAAAACACCTTCTGAAATTATACGGATAATAACGTATTTTTTGGCACCTATCAATTCACCTGTAGTGACTACAAAATTGCTGTATTCCCCAATTTAACTGCAAAGTAGCTCTATCACCAAATCTTGACTGACCAAAAGTGAAAAAAAAACATTTGTCTGAAATGTAACGGGATAAAAAACGGTTTTTTGGCACCATAAATTCACCGTGGTGACAAAAAATTTGCTGAATTAAAATTTAAGTCTAGTACCTCTATAAACAAAGCTTGACTGATCAAAAGTGAAAAAAACCCCTGTCTAAATGTATACGGGAAATAAACGGTTTTGGGGGGCACCTACAATTCACCCTGGGGTGACTAAAAAATTGCTGTATTAAAAATTTAAAGCTGTCCCTCTATCAACAAAAGCTTGTGCCCAAAAAAGTGAAAAAAAACACCTGTCAAAATGAAAATACGGATAAAAACTTTTTTTTGGCACCTACAATTACGTGTGGTGACTAAGAGGGGCGATCGATCTCCCAAGGGGGAATTTCGTTTAGAATTTCGGGAAAAAATTTCGGTTCGGAACGAAGTCGAATTTTGGGGTACTTCGTGAACAAGTGGCTTTATTGATAAAATTTTTCTGCGAGCACATGGCGCTAAAAGGGGCAAAGCATCTGGGAGGGAAAAAGGGCATAGCCTGCAAAACAGGGCAAGGTAACCAATCAAGACCGGCGGGATCTGTAACTCACCACAATATAAGTCCGGGGCCGACCCCGGACTCCACCTCCTCTCACCTTGTTCTCAGGAAGGTGCTGCCGGCGCTGAAGCTCTTACTGAAGAATTGATTTTTTTTAAATAGCGATTTCTGTGGGTGTCTCGCTTGTCTCAGAGACTGTTCCTTGGGCGACATGTATGAACGGGCTTTACGCCGTTTTTTCGTACACGCGCCTCCCAGCCCAACCCCTGTGGGACCCGCTTTCGCCACTTTCGGCTGGGCCCCATGAAGGGGGGGGGCTGGCGGGCAGTGGGCACGGGGGGGGCGCGGGAAAGGCTTTTCCGGGGGGGACGCGGCCGCCCGTATAGTCCGGGGCCTGTCCCCTCGCGCTCCCCAAAATCGCGGGCTCGGCAGCCCCGAAACTTTCCATTTTTTTTTTGGTCAAAAACCCCGGCGCGGCAAGTGAAGCGGGATCCAAAACATGCGGGGAAGGGATCGAAGATCCGGACAGAAGTCCCGGCGCCCGCTCCGCAAGCAGACTTGGTCGAAATGCTCCGGCGAGGGGAATGAAGCAAGAACGGAACATGCGAGGAACAATCAAGATCGCGACAAAATCGGGCGCCCGCCCCCTGCAGCAGGAGTAAATAGGAAAAAAAAACGCCTTTATAAAGGCGGAAAACTGCAGAAGAGACTCACGTAAAAAATACACAAATAAAAAAAAACATCACTTTTCCAAACCTAGAACGGCGCAATATCAACAAATAATATGCAAATTGCCGGGGGAAAAACATAATTCAAAAACTGAAACCTTTCCATTGTCGGCAGAAACCGGCCCAAACGAAAAGAACGAAATGAACCTTAAAACTATGGGGAAGAATTGACCAACAAATCCCCGGCGGGGTAAATTTAAAATACAGTAAAATGCTGAAAAAGCGATTGGCCCGAGCAGGGGGTCTCGGGACCAGCCAAACAAATAACGACAAAATCCCATTGTAGCATGAAAGTTAGACCAATCAGAATACGAGCACAAAGTCCCATTCTAGCCTATGGGGAAGTTTAAAACCATCAGAATCCAGGGCAGGAAATTCAAAATACGTAAAAATGCTGAAAAAGCTGATTGGCTGAGCTAAAAGGGGGTCCTGCTGGCCCGCCAATCAGAGCGCGACTACTTCTCCCATTATACTCTAGGAGAGATGAGCGCATCAAAAATCCGGCTCACGCCCCGCGGCATAGATTAAAAAAACAAAAATTTTATACGTGTAAAACATTCTCAATTTAAAAACCAGAACACTTCTTTAAAAAAAAAGCATTAAAAAAACCCAACAACGCGTTCGTTCGCCGAAACCGGGGCACATAAGGAATTGCCATAGAGAGAATTCGGAAAGACAGTAATTCAAATTTTAAAGCTATTCCCTTTTTGGGCGCATAAACCCCCAATCGAATGAGCGACAATTCCCCTTATTCCTATGGGGGAGAATTGACCAAAACAGAATAGGAGCGACATGGCCCCTTCTATCCTAGGGAAAAATGGGCCAAAACAAAATTTAAAAGGGGGGACAGTTTCAAAATACAGTAAAAAGGCAAAACGAGCTGATTGGTTGAACAGCGGGGGCTTTTCCCCTTAGCCAACAAGAGCGAGCTGCTTTCTCATAGAGTTCATGGGGAATCGAAATTTAAAAAAAGGCACCAATTTGGACCAAGGGAGAGCGAGCGACGCTCCTATGGGTTTTTCTAATGCAATCTGGATAAAAGTGTACATGGGTGAAAACAAATTATAACACTCAGAATTGTGCCGATGTTTAATAAACCCCAATACTAAACTGTAGTGGCTAACGAAAAAAAAAAAAAAAAAAACCAAAAATCCCTTATTTTTTTAATTTTCGATGCACCCCTACATTTATCCTTGCTAACAAAATAAAGAAATAAACAGATTTTTTTGGTCTTTTTTTTTTTTTTTTTGTTCGCCACATACAGTATTAGATCATTGTAATAACATCGGCCAACTCATATGTTAAATTTGATTTCACCCTTACACTTTTATACCAATTGCATTAGAAAACCCATGGACGTCGCTCCTCTCCCCTTGGCCCAAATTTTCGGCGCCTCTTTTTTAAAATTTCGATTTCCCCAAAAAACTCTATTAAAAGCGCTCGCTTTCCAATAACCTAATTCTTGAATTAGGGTATTTGAAAGTATTTTGTTTTATGAATTTTTTTTTTTAATGTTTCAGCTCTTTTCCTGAGAAAAGTAGAACCCTTTATAAAGCCATTTTGGGTTTATACTCCGCACCGACATCTGGAAAGATTTCCGCCGCTCCAGCCTTCCCCGCATCGGAAAAGATTTTTGGCGCAGTCCCGCACGGGGCCTAAGTCCCCACTGCGCCCATGTCCCCGCACTGTGCCCCAAACACACGGGGAGGTGCAGGGGAACTTTTCCCCGCATGTACGAGTGCACCTCCTGGGAAGCGAATCTCGGCCAGCGCCGCACAGCGCCCATGCCCCGCACTTGCCCCACGCACTGGCAGGCGCGACGGACTTTTCCCCGCATGATGACCCGACACCTCCGGGGGACAATCCAACCAGGCCGCACTTCGCCAACACACTGGAAATTGCGGGACTTTTCATGATATGATGACGGGGGCCCCCCCCCGACAAAAATCGGCCAGTTTTCCCCAGGAAACTTGAAAAAGGGCGCCTCGACCGGGGGGAAATTCATACATTCGCCCCTTAATGTTCCCTATTTTAATTTTTTGGGGGGTACTGGTCAAAATCCATTGATATACATTCAATACCCAAAGTGGACTAAGCCGTTCCTTTTGATTCATTTAAAGAAACGCTTTTTTAACAATACCAACCACTTCTTTTTGGCTGCCCCCAATTTAAATTTTTGCCAATTTACTTTCCAGGGTTAATTAAGCTTTGTTTTGCGGTGTCTGACCCCAAAAACCGTCTTTTTCAACCCAAAATAATACTTTTTTTCCTGTACCTAATTCCCAAAAGCAAATTAATTACACTGTATCCCTTTGTTGTGTGGCTAGAAAACACCATTGAACACGCTACAAAGCTACATTTTGTGGGGCTCAATTCTTTTGGCCAATTTAAAAATCCAGGGGTTTTTTAACGTTTTTTTGCTGGTTGCTGACCCCAAGAAACCGCCTTTTAACGCCAAAATAAAAAATTTTTTTCCTGTAGCCAAATTCCAAGCAAAGGTTAATTACAACTGTACTTTTGTTGTGGGGCATAGAAACCCCAAATTTGTAACACCACAAAGCTACTAGTTTGTGGGGCTCAATTTTTTGGGCCCAAATTTTTACATCCGGGGGTTTAATTAACGTTTTTTTCTGGTGTGCTGACAAAAATATACCGTATTTTTCAACCCAAAATATATCTTTTTTCCCTGTAGCCAAATTTCCCAAAAAGCAAAGGAAATTCAACTGTATCCTTTTGTGTGGCGTAGAAAACACGCTTTTAACACCTTCAAAGCTACTAGTTTTGGGGCCAATCTTTGCGCAATTTACATCCGGGGTTTATTAAGCTTGTTTTGCTGGTGGCTGACAAAAAAAAACCGTCTTTTCAACGCCAAAAAAATAATTTTTCCTGTAGCCAAATTCACAGAAAAGGGTTAATTACAACTGTACTCTTGTTTTGGGCTAAAAAAACACGCAATTGTAACACGCTCCCAAGCTACTAGTTTGTGCGGCTCAATTCCTTGGCCAAATTTACATCCGGGGTTAAATTTAAAGCGTTTTTTTTGCTGGTTCTGACAAAAATAAACCGTCTTTTTCAAACGCCAAAATATATACTTTTTTTCCTTAGCCAAATTTCACAAGAAAAGGGTTTAATTACAACTGATCTCTTTTGTGTGGCTAGAAAACACGCAATTGAAACACCTACAAAGCTACTATTTTGTGCGGCTCAATTCTTTGGCCAATTACACCAGGGGTTTAAATTTAAACTTTTTTGCTGGTGTGCTGACAAAAAAAACCGTCTTTTTCAACGCCAAAATATATAATTTTTCCTGGCCTAATTCCAACAAAAGGTTAATTACAACTGTATCTTTTGTTTTGTGGCTAGAAAACCCAAATTTGTAACATGCTACAAAGCAACATTTTTGTGCCTCAATTTTTTGGCAAAATTTACATCCAGGGTTTAATTAAGCTTTGTTTTGCTGGTGTGCGACAAAAAAAACCGTTTTTTTTCACGTCAAAATAAAACATTTTTCCTGTACCTAATTCATGCCCGAAGGTTAAATTTAAAGCCTGTTTGTGCTTTTACTTTTAGTAAAACACCAGTGTTTTTAAATGACACATAAAGAAATTTTTTTTCCTGGCCATTTGGGGAGCGAAATTTATATCCAAGGGTTACCAAGCTTGTTACGGGTTCTTTTTGGAGTCAAAAACAGGGTGTATATTTACATATACAGATATCATCTAAAAAACAGTGTCTGTACATTTTAAACAAACAGATGTCGACAGGGGGTGGCGCTCTTCACCTGCGATGGCAGAGGCACAAACATTCCAGGCCCAGGTCGCAGCACAGAAAGGGGGATCGCAGCGGGGTCACTCGGTGAGGCCACAACTGCCGCGTCATCTAGCGGCCGTGTGTTGTTCAGAAACCCCCCCAAAAGGGGGTTCTTGTTGGGTTGACTGGGTCATAACTTCCTCCCAATGACAGTACAACCCCAGCCAAGAGCGTGGAACCTCAGACACAACCTTTATTTGGCGGGGCCCGGGAGGGGGTCAGCGGCCCTCCCCGCCCAGTCCGCCTCTGTCCCACCGGGTTCCCTCACCCAAATCTACTATGTGGTCTGGGCTCAGCGCCACAATAGAATGAACAATTTGGGAGGGCATCAGCAGCTACGGGCAGCGAAGAAATGGGCCAATACGCCTCTTCTTCATGGGGCAAAGTATAGATGTGGAGGGCAGGAAGGTCATTTTAGAGGCACCTGGGCAACCAAGCCCGGTGATGGGGACAGCAGTGCGATGAAACAAAATAAGATGATGTCCGCCGAACGGGGGAGCCGGGAGGGGGGGTTTTCTCACGTCGGGAGAAAGGGCGTCAGCTTGCGCGTCAGGCACACGCCCCAGCAAGGGGTCGTGTGGCCGTGAGTCAGCAGGAAGCCCCAGGTAGGTCGGGACCAAGGGGCCATGGGGTAAAAAACCCGCTCGCATCCAAAAAAAGACAGCACGGGGGCTCAGCGAGGCAGCGGCGGCAGTAGCAATCAGTGCGGAGCGTTGGGGTAAAATCCGATCCCCCGGGGGTGGTGGCGTTCTTCAAACACCGAGGACCCGAAAAGGGGTATAGTAAATTTTCTGTGGGCAGAAATGAAGCGTGGCCAGAGAGCTAACGTTTGGCACCACGGCCCTGCGTCAACACATGCAGCTCACCACCCGGGGCCTGGGAGAAACGTGGCTCAATTGGTTCCATCCGCCGCCGCAGCAACAGCAGCAGCACAGCGCCCAGCGGCACGCAGCCATTGCACCCCCTCAAGGCCCACCACCCCCGCAGAAGGGGCTTTCTCTTTGACATCACTCCCGGTCCGATGCCCTTCCCTCGCTACTCATCCCAGCAGTCTTCACGGGGCGATGCAAAGAGACAACAGTATCGTCCAACCCTCCCAATTGCAGCAGCACCGTGCTCCTGTCCAAGTTGTTGGGACGCTCCCCCCCCTTTCCAAAAGGTGGCTCGCACCGTTCAAGAACAATGGGGTTGTGCCGACCGAGATGGAGATTCCAACCGAATTTCTTTTTCCAAAAAGGCATACTACATTCATAAATATGTAAACAGAAGGTGGGTCGTCCCTTTAGCTTATCGGTTTGTTCCAAGGGGCACGCGCGCGGACGTCCTGAGCTGTAACTAAGGCAGGGGCCAGTACTTTTCCTTTCGGCCCACTGGGTGAAGTGCTTCCACCCCCGCACACCAACAACTTTGGGCAGGAACCCGCTTTCCCCTCCACTGTCAAACTGCGGGACCGCGCCAATGTCCGCCCCTCCCCTCCACCACCCCCCACTCAACCTCCTCAAGTAAATCTCCACTACCACATGTTAGGGGGCAGCGGGGTCACGCATTCTACACCTGGCTTGCCTCGGCAAAAAAGTCACACAGGGGGGGAACTGCTCCGCGCAGCAGCAAGAAAAATTGTGGCTTTCTCCGCGCCAACTGCAAAAACAGAACCATGGTGATGGAAATGGGAGGAACATGGTGTCCGCGCTCCCGAGAAGGGAGGGCATGCCCCGCATGGCGCACGTTTCAATCTGGGTTTTAAAAAGGGGTTCCTGAAATCTTTCCCCGCTTTAGAACATTCTGAAAATGGCCAGAAACGTGCAGCACTTTTTCCATTCATACAAACCCCGGGAAAACCCTCCTCGATTTCAGCGCAGAACGGCCTTTCCCCCAAAACACTCTGATATGATTTTCCACCCGCTGGGAATTTTCCCCCTCACATGTTGGACCGACTGTATGAACAAGAAAGGCATTAACTTTTTTTTATGATCCAGGCAGACAGAAATTTCTCCCCTGGTAACTTTTTATGCAGCCATGGGAGCTCATGCGTGACACCTGCCGTTTGTTGAATCCATTCGAGGAGGTTTACTTTTATTTGTCAGTCGCCAGGACTGGGTAATAACTCATTCCACTGCTTCTGTCCGGGAATAATTTCGAAAAATCGTCTGGGCAGGGGACTGGAGACGTGGGACTACACTCGTGGCCACATGAGTCGGTTAGGACTGAAATGGAGGGGGAGGAGGGGGACATTGGGAAACGAAGATTGTCTGGTGAAATGAGTGGATTTTCTACCCAGGGACAAGAGAGGAGGGGGGGCACTAAGGAGGGGGGATAATGAGGGAAATGAGGAGATACCCCCAAACCCGTGCATATACAGGGAAAAGGAGGGAGGGACCCCTCGGGGTCACTTAGCAGAGGCCCCAGCGCTTATTTGCCGGGATGGCACCGAATAGTCAGCACCGCAGAGGGGTACTTCTGGTCTCCACCCATGGACCCTCGCTACCGGTTCAAAAGGGAGCCTTTTTCCCCCATGAAGGGGAAACAAACTCAAATACTATGGAAAACCTCCGAATCATTGGCCCTGCCATGTCGGCTCTTCCCCCCTCTGACAGGTCTACCGGGGGTTTTTCCCCACCTCACGTACTACTGCCCGGCTCTGGGGGGAAGGTGGGGGGGGAGGAGCATACCAGCTCCATCATAGTAACCAAGTCGGAGTCACTGATGGCACTTCCTTCACCCGCCTAGGAGGAGGGAGTCCCAGCAGCACAGCAGCAGCAGACCTGGACATCCCGAACCAACAGATTGTGCCTACTTGGGGCAGCACTCTGCCCCCTCAATTAAAGAACCGCTGGACTACTGGGCACCAACCTGGGGTTTGTGGCCGCAACTTGCCAGTTGCAATGGGAAGCTGCCTGCCGGCCCTATTTTGGCATCAACGGGTGTTATCAGGCGGCGGGGGCCATATTACCCCAAGGAGAACCCCCTTGTCCACGGGGGAAAAATGGAAAGACCCCGCCTTTTTAAGATGAACAGGCGTGGATCGGCCAGGGTTTCCAAACACCAATGCCTTAGGCGTCATCTGGGGGTTCAAACTACCGCCTCACCACATTCATGCCGCCCCCACCTATCCCCCCATCTGCTGCCATTTCCCATCTGCCTACCACCATCTTTTCCAGGGGGTGGTATTGCCACCCCCCCAACCTCGTCATTGTTTCCACTCTATGACTCAATCTGCGCCTGTTGCGTTGCCGTGACATCCACACTTGGGGGCCCTTTTGCCACTGGCTGACCTCATGCGCGCTGTGGCTTGCGCCCTGTCCTCCCACTGTTCATTGGCCACTGCCTACCCCAGCTGCTGCCCGGGGCCCTGACCTCCGCTCTCAGTCATTGTGCCCCCTTTGGGTTCCCCCTGTTTGCCACCTCCAGAATGTCTTGTGCCACTGCTGATCTCATGCTCTGCTGTCGTGACCCCCACACTGTTGATTGTGCCCACCGTGGCCTAATACTGTTTTTTTTTTTGCCTCCAGAAAAGCATTGTGCCAGTGCCCGGTCCAACGCTGCCCCCGGACCCCCACACTGTGTGATTGTGCCCCTTTGTGGCCAATACTTTTTGCCGCCTCCAAAATTTTTGTGCCACTGCCCGATCCATGCGGGCTGTCGGACCTCCAGACCATATCATTTTGCCACTCTGTGGCCTAATAAATGTTTTTTTTTTTCCCCCTCCAAATGTCATTGTGCCCCGCCATCTCAGCCCTGCTGTCTTTACCTCCACATGTATCATTGTGCCCTCGGGGCCCAAACTGTTTTGCCGCCTCCAGAATGTCCCTTTCCACTGCCTGACCCATACTGCGCCGCCGTGACCTCCCTCTCAGTCATTGTGCCACCTGTGGGTTCCTCGTTTTTTGCCCCCCTCCAGAATGTCATTGTGCCACTGCTAACCTCATGCTCTTGGCGGGCCCGCATCACCTCCTCACTCTGTCACTAATGTTGCCACTGAGCTCTCAGCTTGTTTTTTTCAGCTTTCGCGGCATGACTTTTTCAAGGGCTACATTCCGCTTGAGTTTTTTTGGTCAGTTTTGCCCACTTAACGTGCCAGGGAATTTTATAGTGATGGATTTCTAAGTGCGGGCCGGCAGTCATTGCGTGTCATACTAAAACACAACATTGTATGAAGACTAACAAGCTACTCTGCATATTTAAGCATGGCACAACGTATACAGCCCATGCGGTCTGTGCAGCCTGGAAATAGCTGCTTATTAAGCGTTCGTCCGAAAGTAATTCGGAACAAAACATTTTGTACGGAAAATTCGGCGAAGTGACCGAATCGAAATTTTTGACGAAATTACCCATCTATTTGGTGGACTACAAATTGCTGTATTCAATTTACCTGCAAAGTACGCTCTATAACAAAGCTTGACTGACAAAAAAGTGAAAAACACCTGTCTGAAATGTATACGGTAATAAACGGTATTTTGGCACCTATCAATTCACTGTGGTGACTACAAATTGCTGTAATTTCGTAATTTACTGCAATAGTAGCTCTTATCAATAAAGGCTTGACTGAACAAAAGTGAAAAAAAAACACCTGTCTGAATGTCTACGGTAATAAATGGTATTTTTGGCCACCTATCATTACCTGTGGTGACTCACAGAAATTGCTGTATTCAAATTTTAAGTGCTAGGTACCTCTATCAACAAAGCTTGATGACCAAAAGTGAAAAACACCTGGTACTGAAATGTATCGGATAATAAACGGGTATTTATTTGGACACTATCAATTCTCTGTGGTGGATAACAAAATTGCGTTAGTCAAATTTAACTGCAAGTAGCTTATCAACAATGCTTGACTGTTACCAAGTGAAAAAAACACATGTTGAAGTGTATTCGGAAATTAAATGTATTTTTGGCACCTATCAATTAACCTGTGGTAACTCAAATTGCTGTAATTCAAATTAAGTGCTAGGTACTCTATCAAACAAAGCTTGACTGACCAAAAGTGAAAAAAAACTGTCTGAAATGTTACGGATAATAAACAGTATTTTTGGCACCTATCCAATTCACCTGTGGTGACTACAAAATTGGTATTAAAATTTTAAAATGCAAAGTAGCTCTATCAACAAAGCTTGACTGATCAAAAGTGAAATAATCAACGTCTGAAATGTATACGGATAATTAATCGAGTATTTTTGGGCACCTATCAATTCACTATAGTGACTACAAAATTGCTGTATTCAAATTTTACTGCAAAGTAGCTGTTTCACAAAGCTTGACTGACAAAAAAAACACACATGAAAAAAACACCTGTCTGAATTGTACCGGATAATAAACGGTATTTTTGGCACTTTTATTCCACCTGTGGTGACTAAAAAATTGCTGTTTCAATTTAATCAAAGTACTCTTAAAAATTGCTGACCAAAAAGTAAAAAAAAACAGTTGAAAAGTTCGGATTTTTAAAACGGTTTTTTGGCCCCCCTATCAAATTTCACTGTGTGTACAAAATTGTGTTTTCAAATTTAAATGCTAGGTACCCCTATCAAAAAAAGGTTGATGCCAAAGTGAAAAAAAAACCTTTCTGAAATTTATACGGATAATAAAGGTTTTTTTGGCCCCTTAATTCACTGTGGTGACTACAAAAGTGTATTCAATTTAAATCAAAGTAGCTCTATAAAAACAAAGTTGACTGACCAAAAGTAAAAAAAAAACACCTGTTGAAATGTTAGGATAAAAAGTATTTTGGCACTATCAATTCACCTGTGGGACTAAAATTGCTGTATTCAAATTTAAGAA
>JAODAL010079885.1:0-12424 GCA_025379985.1 Phyllomedusa bahiana | reverse complement strand
AAGTGGAGCAAAAAAGTTCGACCCCCAATTCCAAAGTATAAAATTAAAATGTGCTCCTGGGAGGATTGATGTTTAACCTGAAAGCTCGCAGATTCCTGGAATGAAGCGAGGACCCGGCTGGACTCTGGACCCGGCTCAATCCTTTTGATCTTCTTGGAAAAACTGGATGAGACGCCTGAACCTCGGAGTCACCAATCACAACGTGGCAGGCTTGTGCCCATCATGGCCTGTCCTCAGTGTGGACCTTCAATAGGGTCCAATGGCAGTCACCCCACCGTCCACCTGTTTGGAGAGGTGTGAGCACTGACACAGACAGTGGGTTGTAGACCTCTTCCCCCCCTTGACCTGTTCCTCTTGTTCCAGCCACAAACTTCAATGTGATTTTATTGATATTTTCTGTAATGGAGCGGAAAATGCGACTTGTGCAGATCCTGAGCAGTGCTTTGGTGCAGATTATAGGCCCCGTCCTTGACCCCCAAATACCATCCAGGGCTGACCAATCGCCTCCAGATGTCCCCTAATCTGTGTCATTTATCTTCGTGTAGCTACAGCTTGTTCTGTGAAGGCCTCTGAGGTTTATTAGGAACATTAGTAATGATCAATCGTCATCATGAAATACCAAGGAACACGCAGACAGTTTTCAGGGGATAAAGTTGTGCAAGTGTATGTCACGGACGACCATGCGATCACTGTCCCGGGTCGCAGGCGCGCCCATGCTCTTCACTAGCCGGAGCCCCGTCCAGCTCGTTCGGGTTCGGGTCCGCTCACCCTCCGTCCCGCTGGCGTTCACTTACCCGGCCACGCTCCGCCTCAGCCTGTCCTCGTCTCTCGGCGCATGGTCCGCCCTAGGGCGCGCGGCACGCCGGGCAGTTTGAAAATGTAAAGGGGAGTGCGCCGCGTCAATTTGGTCATTGCCGGGCACTGGCCTATTTTAAGGTCGGCCTCTTCCTGGCGGCCTTTGCCGGATCCTTGGTGTATATCCAGTGGAGAAAGCCTTCCTGTATTGTCTAGTCTGCCTATCCGTGTATCGAACCGTCCACCTTGTTTTTACCGACCTCGACCTAGCCGCCAGTCCTGACCTCCTGCCTGTTTTCCCGACTACGAGCCTGCCTGCAGATTTCCATATCTCGGCCTACTTGGCCGCCACCACAGGCAAGCCCCGCCAGTGGAAGGACCTGGTAGACTCCCGCCGCAGCAAGTCATCCCGTTTGTGGGGGCTCATGGGTGAATACCGGGGACCTACTTAGATTTCTGCTCCTGGTGTGGGCTTACGCCATCGCCTGCGGTGGTCCACAGTGGATCCACCTCCAGACCGTACCGTTGGATCCGGCATGGATCCGCAAATGGTGCCGTTACCCAACTGGCGGAATATTGACGAACTTGTTGCTCGCCTGATCACAGCTTCTACGGTCAACAGACGCAGCATCCTTTCACCAGTATCAAACCATGTTGCAGCAAATCGTCACCGTCCACAGCATGCAGCCTTCGCCAGCTCCGCGGTTGTCCTTGCTCTATTAGGTTCCTGTGGCTCTAAGGGGGCCCAAGCGTCGCCTGTCGCACCCGCTAGAGACCCGCACCCGCTTGGCCGCTAGAGACATTCCTTCTTCCCTCAGTGACTTGATCCGGTTGGCCACCCGCATCGACACACGCTTCATTGAACGGGAGGAGGAATTTGGCAAAGAGCGTCGCTGTCAGCCCAACCTCGCCGGTTTCCTCGGCCTGGCACCGGTATGCCAGGGGCCTCCTGCGCCACACAGCCGCCACACCCACCGAGGAGCCCATGCAGATTGATCGGGAATCATCTCTCTGTGCATGAGTTGGTCCCAGCGTCGGCAAAGGAGCTTGTGCTCTACTGTGCAGCCCAGAGCATTACGGAGGAATTGTCCCAAGCGGCCCAAGGCCTGCGGGAAACTTCCGCACCTAGGATCTGTGTGAGGAGGCATTTCTAGGTGTCAAACTCCTCCTCTCCCACGTCTGTTGATGCCTGTGCAGGTCGTCTCAGAGACTCGTTCCTCGTTCCAGTTCGGCGTTTCTGGATTTCAGCTCGCACGGAACTTCATCCACCAGTCTCTAGTGAAGCGGTATCGGCTTTCCAGTGTTCCGCTTGGAAAAACCGCTTGTCATCTATTCCGTCAGGCAGGGAGTGATTAGCGACACCATCAGTTTGTCACCTAGCATTCGTCTCCACGTGGGGGCGTGCATAAAGAGAAATCTCATTCTAGTGTTGCCTCGCTCTTCGTCGGCGGTCCTCCCTCGGACTCCCATGGCTGGGCTCCATTCTCCTTTCTTGGACTGGACATCTGGAGAGGTAATTCGTTGGGGTCCAACTGTCGGGGGCGTTGTTTGGTGGCACCTCGCCGGTGCTTATCCATGCTCTCGCTCGACCCTTCAGGGAGCGTTGCCCGGGCTGCGCCCGAATATCTGGAGTACGGCCGATGTGTTCTCAAGAGATAAGCCAAGAGTCTTCCTCGCATCATACATACGATTGCCGACTCGACTTATTGCGGGTTCCAGTCCTCCCCGGGGCCGAGTCTACCTGTCGGTTCCTGAGACCCAAGCAATGTCAGAGTAATCCAGGAAGAATCTCCGGAAAGGGTTTAATCACAAAAGTTACCTCATCCTATCCGGCCAGGGGTTTCTTTTTGTGATAGAAGAAGGGACGGTACCTTACGGCCCTGGCTAGATTACCGGGGTCTGAAAAAGATCACGTGAAAAACGTTAAACCCATTAGGTTGTCACAGAACTGTTGACCGCCTGCAGGGCGCAAAGATTTTACCAAGTCTGGTATATGAGAGGTGCTACCTACTGGTCCGAATCCGCAAGAGACGATGATGGAGACGGCCTTCAACACTCAGAGATGACACTTTGAGTACCTGGTGGATGCTTTGGGTCTGTGTAATGCGCCTGCATCTTTAAGGAGCTCGTGAATGACGTCTGCAGAGACTCCTCTACTTCCTGCTTGGTGGGTTTTACATTGTTGACATCCTGGTGTACTCTCCCGACCTCGATGACCCCTCGCAGTCTGTTCGTCAGGTCGTTGAAGCGGTCTCGGGAGTAACCATCTGTTGCCAAGCTAGGGAGTGCCTCTTCCATCAGGGATAGCACTCCCGTTTTCTGGGTTACGTCTCATTTCTCGACAATGCCTTACGGGATGGACCCAGCAAAACTGTCAGCCGTGTTGCAGTGGCCTCGCCCAGTCGGCTGTGGGCTTTACAGACGCTTCCTAGGGCTTATGGTATTCATACGCAATTCATCCCTCATTTCTCTACGTTGGTGTGGCTCCGTTAGTGGCCCTTACCCAGAATCAAGCCAACCACACAGCTGGCCCGTCGAGGCCGAAGAGGCGTTTTTGTAAGCTCAAGTCCGCCTCTCTACGGAATCTATCCTTGCACGTCCGGATCTGCTAACCCTTCAGCTGGAAGTGGATGCCTCGTCTGTGGGAGCCGGTCAGTTCTTACGCATTAACGGGCCCACGGGTAAGAATGTATCGTGAGCCTTCTTTTAAGAGTTCTGTCGGCCCTGAAAGGAATTACACGATGGCCGACCGGAGTACTGGCCATAAAAACTGGCATGGAGGCAGTGATATCTGCTGTTTTCCTCCATCGTAATTCTACTCAGACCACAAAAAACCTCCAATATATCTTCAGAGGCTCAGCGGACTTACCCACGCAAGGCTACGGTGGTCGCTCTTCTTTTCCGGGTTGATTTCCTGATCACTAAGGCCTGCAAGAGAAGAATGTGGAAGAGTGGACACCCTCTCCCGTGCTCCGAGTGGTTTTAGGTGAAGATACTACTCAGAACACATAAATCCTCCCAGGTAATCTCATTCTCGGCCAGCTCCAGTGGACCTCCGGAAGGTTCATCCTGGAAGGAACTTATGTGCACCTGCCTCTCCGCAGGACAGTATCTTAAATTGGGACATTGCTCATTGGTGGCCGGCCGTCCGGCGCACGAAGAACCTTCCACCTGTTATCCGGTTACTATTGGTGGCAGAGCTTGATACATGGATGTTAAGGACTTCGTTTACGTCTTGTGACTCCTGTGCCCGCAACAAGACGCAACGTCAAAAGCAAGCAGGTATTACTACAGCCAATACCCATCCAACTCACCGTGGGACACTATTTCTATGGACTTCATAATGATCTTCCTCCGTCGTTGGCAACTCCATCATTTGGGTGATCGCTGATCGCTTCTCCAAGATGGCGCATTTCATCCCCGTTTGCCAGGCTGCCATCTGCCTCCTGTCTGGCGGAAACTGTTCTTCATTCTTGTGTTACGTTTCTAACATGGTCTCCCTCATGTATAATCGTCTGGACCGGGGAGTTCAGTTTGTCTCCAGGTTTGGGGCGAAGCCCTGTGTAACCAATTCAGATGAAGCTCGATTTCTCTTCTGCTACAACCACAGACTGACTCGGCCACGGTGGAGAGGGTCATCCTGGTCCTTGGGATGTTACCTTTGCCATTCGTCTCGGCACGTCAAGAAGATTGGTCCAACTTGTGCATGGGCGGAAGTTCTCATTATAACTTCCTAGAGTCTGAGATGCGGGGGTCTCTCCCTTCTACATTGTGTATGGCCTGCATCCCCGCCCTCCTCTCCTATGGCAACCTACTCCGAGGTCCGGCGGTGGACGTATGGGTTCAAGACATGAAGGCATCTGGTCTCAGACCAGTCAGTCTCTGCTCCGCGCTCCGAGCGCATGAAGACCCAAGCGGACAAAAGAGAAATCCCTCCTCCGGTTTTCTCCCAGGTGCAAGTGTGGCTCTCAGCTAGATATTGTCGCTTAAGATGCCTTTCACAAACTGGGACCGTTTCAGGGACCTTTGAGGTATCAGCTGCATAACCCGGAGTGTTCTCAAACTTCGTCCTCCTACTATGAGAAACCCCCACTAAACTTGAACTACCTAACTTAACTCCTTTTCCTAAATTATTATCCTAATTATAAACAAAACCAACCCACCAAAAAAACCCCCCCCCCCAAAACAAAAACAATAAAAAACACATTACCCCCCCCCCCCCCCCCCCCCCCCCCCCCTATAATTCCTCTCCGTCTGTGGCTGATGTGCCAATGTCTTCGAGTTCAAGGAGATTTCTGGGTATGAGGAGAACTAGAGGAAAAAGATTCTTTTAGTGGACTGAAGGGGACTTCGGCCCGAATAGAGGTCTTGGGAGCGGAGGAGAACTATATTGAACACACAGCCTCTTCCAGAGATTCCTCCAATCCAGTAAGAGAGGGGGCCAAGAGGGGGGGGGCCAAGGGGAGGTTGGGTACTCGTCACGGCACCCCTGCGACACTGTCCTGGGTGCAGGCCTCGCCCATGCTCCTACACCTAGCGAGCCGTCCCGCACTTGGGTTTCGGGGGTCTTTCAAAGTATAACTTTCTCGCTTCACCTCCCAGTCCCACGGATCGGCGTTCAATTACGGCCCCCGCTCCTGCTCAGATGTCTCCAGTCTCTCGGCGTAGTGGGCTCCGCCCCTAGGCTCGCGCGCAAGGTGGGGGGCCGGGCAGTTAGAAATGTAAAGGGGCAGTGCGCCGGTTATGGTCATTGCAGGGCACTGCTCCTATTTAAGTATGATCTTCCTGGCGCCTTTGCCGGATCTTGGTGTATATCCAGTGGAGAACGCCTTCCTGTATTGTCTCGTCTGCCTATCCGTGTATCGAACCTTCCAGCCTACGTTTACCGACCACGAACCTTGCCGGCCAGCCATGACTCCTGCCTGTCTATGTTTACGAACTGAGCGCATGTCCTGACCTCCCTGCTGTTCCCGACTACGAGCCTGCCTGCAGATTTCCACTATCTCGCCTACCCCTTGGCGCTCACGCAGGCAAGGCCAGCCAGTGGAAGTGACCTGGTTAGCTCCCGTCGCTAGCAGACTACCCGCTTTGTGGCGGGCTATGGTGAATACCGGGGAACTACTTAGATTATGCTCCTGGTGCGGGCTTTCGCCATCGCCTGCGGTGGTCCAGTGGATCCACTTCCAGACCGTTACAGTGTATTGCAGGGTTAAACTTTAAAAAATATCCCAAGGGCAGGATCTTGGGATCTACCTTATACATGAAGCATGTACAGGACACTTGCAGTGATCGGGGCAGGATCTTGGGATCTATAGTATACATGACGCATGTACAGGACACTTACAGTGATCGGGGTGGGATCTCCTAGGGCAGGATCTTGGGATCTACCTTATACATGAAGCATGTACAGGACACTTGCAGTGATCGGGGCGGGATCTTGGGATCGTATAGTATACTTGAAAAGGGGCCCCCAAAATGTAGAGGACCACTAATTGATCGGGGCAGGATTCCTGGTGGCAGTATCTTGGGATCTACATTATACAATGATGCATGTACAGGGCACTTGAAGATGATCGGGGAGGATCTCCCGGGTCAGGATCTCGGGATCGACCTTATACCTGAAGCATGTACAGGACACTTCCAGTGATCGGTGCGGTATCGCCTGGGTCAGGATCTTGGGATCTACCTTATACATGAAGCATGTACAGGACACTTGCAGTGATCGGGGCAGGATCTCCTGGGGCAAGTGATCTTGGATCTACCTTATACTCTGAAGCATGTACAGCAAGGACCACTTACAGTGATCGGGGCAGGATTCTTCTGGGAGGATCTTGGGATCTATGTATACATGAAGATGTACAGGACACTTGCGTGATCGGGGTGGAATCTCCTCGGGCAGGATCTTGGGATCTACCTTAAACATGAAGCATGTACAGGACACTTGCAGTGATCGGGGCGGGATCTCCTCGGGCAGGATCTTGGGATCTATAGTATACATGAAGCATGTACAGGACACTAGCAGTGATCGGGGCGGAATCTCCTCGGGCAGGATCTTGGGATCTATAGTACACATGAAGCATGTACAGGAAACTTCCAGTGATCGGGTCGGGATCTCCTCGGGCAGGATCTTGGGATCTATAGTATACATGAAGCATGTAGGACACTTGCAGTGTTCGGGGAGGGATCTCCTGGGGCAGGATCTTGGGATCTATAGTACACATGAAGCATGTACAGGACACTTGCAGTGATCGGGGCGGGATCTCCTCGGGCAGGATCTTGGGATCTATAGTATACATGAAGCATGTACAGGACACTTGCAGTGATCGGGGCAGGATCTCCTGGGGCAGGATCTTCGGGACCGCCTACCTTATTACATCGAAGCATGTTTACAGGACACTTGCAGTGATCGGCGGGATTCGCCTGGGGCTGGATCTTTGGGATCTACCTTATACATGAAGCATGTACAGGACACCTGCAGTGATCGGGGCGGGATCTCCTGGGACAGGATCTTGGGATCTATAGTATACATGAAGCATGTACAGGACACTCAGTGATCGGGGCGGAATCTTCTAGGGCAGGATCTTGGGATCTACCTTATACATGAAGCATGTACAGGATACTTGCAGTGATCGGGGCTGGATCTCCTGGGGCAGGATCTTGGGATCTATTATATACATGAAGCATGTACAGGACATACTTACAGTGATCGGGCAGGATCTCCTAGGGCAGGATCTTGGATCTATAGTTTACAGACAGAATGTACAGGACACTTACCAGTGGATCGGGGGTATCTCTGGGACAGGATCTTGGGATCTATAGTATTCATGAAAGCATGTCAGGTCATCTTGCAGTGATCGGGGCAGGATCTCCTGGGACCGGATCTTGGGATACTAATAAGTATACATGAAGCATGTACAGGACACTTCCAGTGATCGGGGCGGGATCTCCTGGGACAGGATCTTGGGATCTATAGTATACATGAAGCATGTACAGGACACTTACAGTGATCGGGGCGGGATCTCCTAGGGCAGGATCTTGGGATCTATATTATACATGAAGCATGTACAGGACACTTGCAGTGATCGGGGGGGGATTCCTGGGAAGGATATTGGGACTCTATTGATATACACCTCGAAGCTTGTACAGGACATTACAGTGATCGGGGCAGGATTCCTGGGGCAGGATCTTGGGATATTAGTATACATGGAAAGGCATGTACAGACAATTGCTGTGATCGGGGTCGGGATCTCCTGGGGCAGTATCTTGGGATCTATCTTATACATGAAGCATGTAAAGTAAAATTGCAGTGATCGGGGCGGGATCTCCTGGGGCAGGATCTTGGGATCTACCTTATACATGAAGCATGTACAGGACACTTGCAGTGATCGGGGCAGGATCTCCTGGGGCAGGATCTTGGGATCTACCTTATACATGAAGCATGTACAGGACACTTGCAGTGATCGGGGCAGGATCTCCTGGGGCAGGATCTTGGGATCTATAGTATACATGAAGCATGTACAGGACACTTGCAGTGATCGGGGCGGGATCTCCTGGGACAGGATCTTGGGATCTATTATATACATGAAGCATGTACAGGACACTTGCAGTGATCGGGGCAGGATCTTGGGATTTATTATATACATGAAGCATGTACAGGACACTCAGTGATCGGGGCAGGATCTCCTGGGGCAGGATCTGGGGATCTATCGAATACATGAAGCAGGTACAGGACACTTGCAGTGATCGGGGCGGGATCTCCCTAGGTTCAAGGATCTTGGTTCTACCTTATACATGAAGCATGTACAGGACACTTGCAGTGATCGGGGCGGGATCTCCTGGGGCAGGATCTTGGGATCTATAGTATACATGAAGCATGTACAGGACACTTGCAGTGATCGGGGCGGGATCTCCTGGGGCAGGATCTTGGGATCTATAGTATACATGAAGCATGTACAGGACACTTGCAGTGATCGGGGCAGGATCTCCTAGGGCAGGATCTTGGGATCTATAGTATACATGAAGCATGTACAGGACACTTGCAGTGATCGGGGCGGGATCTCCTAGGGCAGGATCTTGGGATCTACCTTATACATGAAGCATGTACAGGACACTTGCAGTGATCGGGGCGGGATCTCCTGGGGCAGGATCTTGGGATCTATAGTATACATGAAGCCTGTACAGGACACTTGCAGTGATCGGGGCAGGATTCTGGGGCGGATATTTGGGATTCATAGTATACATGAAGCATGTACAGGATACCTGCAGTGATCGGGGTGGGATCTCCTGGGGCAGGATCTTGGGATCTACCTTATACATGAAGCATGTATAGGACACTTACAGTGATCGGGGCAGGATCTCCTGGGACAGGATCTTGGGATCAATATTACAATTGCTACTAATACCACTTTCTGGTTTTCCGGCCATCACACACTCCGGGGACATCTATCTATAGTGGTAGATCCCAGGTCTCCATGTCATTAGTAGATTACATTACACAGCATGCTCAGCTGATGGAAGCTATCATTGCCTGACTATGTATAATTCATGATGGGCTGACATAGATTATGTATGAGCGGCTTCTATATCTCCACCAGCGACGGTGAAGCTCCTAGGACTTCCCAGCTGCTATGATACTACAATATCATGTGCATTACTCATGTATACTGGGACTGGTAGCTACATAACAGATGGAGATAAAGTGAGGACAGCGACAAAATAAGTACACCCCAACCACCAAGATACAATAGTCCAGTAAATCTAGACCTGAAAAATATGAGGTATTATACACTGTATATAGGATATATGAGGTATTATACACTGTATATAGGGATATATGAGGTATTATACGCTGTATATAGGATATATGAGGTATTATACACTGTATATAGGGATATATGAGGTATTATACGCTGTATATAGGATATATGAGGTATTATACACTGTATATAGAGATATACACGCCCATCTTGTTGTCGGTATGCAATCGCCACTCACAAAAGCAACACCCACTCCACCTAAATGCAATAACGGCTTTGGAAAGAAGCCAGGTAGAGCCCTTTTAGCCAGGTTAGTAGACCACCCATAACCAGGTAGTCGCCCTTACAGGCCAGTAGATTGCCCCCTTGTAGCCAAGTAGTGTCCCCTCTGTAGCTGTGCAGAGCCAAATTTGTAGCCAGGGTAGATGCCCCCTTTGTTAGCCAGGTAGGTGCCCCCATTGTTAGCAGGTAGGTTGCCCCATTGTTAGCCAGGTAGTGACCCCACGTTAGCCAGGTAGTGCCCCCATTGTTAGCCAGGTAGATGTCCCCATTGTTAGCAGGTCAGATGTCCCCTCTGTTGCCAGGGTTAGTGCTCCATATGTTTTGCCATGGTTAGTGCCCCTCTGTTGCCAGGTAGTGACCCCTCTGTTGCCAGTAGTGCCCCTTTGTTGCAGGGTTAGTGCCCCCCTGTGCCAGTAGTGCCCCTTTTGTTGCCAGGTAGTGCCCCCATTGTTGCCAGGTGATGCCCCAATTGTTGCAAAGGTAGATGTCTCTGTTGCCAGGTTGTGGCCCCATCTGTTGCCAGGTAGTGCCCCCCTCTGTTGCCAGGTAGTGCCCCTTTTTGCCAGGTTGTGCCCCCATTGCCCGCAGGTAGATGTCACTTCTTTTGTGGTAGTGCACCCTCTGTTGCCGGTAGTTGCCCCCTCTGTTGCACAGGTAGTGCCCCTTGTGTCACCAGATAGTGCACCATCTGTTTGACCAGGTAGTTGCCCCCTCTGTTGGTCCAGTTAGGTGCCCCCTTTGTTGCAGGTAGATGCACCCTTGTTGACCAGGTAGTGCCCCCTTTGTTGCCAGGTAGTGCACCCATTGTTGCTGGTGATTGCCCCCATTGTTGCCAGGTAGAATGTCCCCCTCTGTTGCAGGTAGTGACCCACCTTGTTGCACGGTAGTGCCCCCTCTTTTGTTGCCAGGTAGTGCCCCCATTGCTGCCGGAGATGTCCCTCTGTTGACAGGTAGTGCCCCCTCTGTTGCCTGGTAGACTGCCCACTTCGTAGCCAGTAGTGCCCCCTTTGTTGCCAGGTAGTTGCCCCCTCTGTTCATGTTTGTGCCCCCTCTCGTTGCAGGGTAGTGCCCCCTGTTGCCAGGTCAGATGACCCCATTGTTGCCAGTAGAAAGCCCTAAAGCTAATAAAATAAAATAATAAAATCTCCTATCTCCTTACCAGGCTTCCTGCAGCGCGGCCAGCTCCTGGTCGATCATCTCAGCGGCGCAGGGGAGGAAGTGAGAGTTAGACGACGCGCGTAACTCCCCTGCACCGCGCGTCATTCCTCTGCGCCGTTGACTGTATGCACGGGCGCACAGGACGCCGTACATACAGGGGGGGAGGGAGCGATCCCTCCTCCCCCCCCCCGCACAGTGAGACCGCGGGCGGGAGCGGCCGTGCGGCCGTTCACCCCCTTAAAAACGGCCGCGGCGAAGGGTAGCGCCCCACCACCTTCCCGGGGGGAAATTTTAAAGGACCCCCCCCGCCTGCAGGCGGGGGGAGGAATGCCAAATCCCCCGGGGGGGGGGGGGACCCCAAATAGCGGGAACCCCCCCCCAAAAAAGGGAGAGTTGGTGTATGTTTTTTAAATTTGGGGGGTTATAAGGGGGGTTTAAATTTAAAGGAAAAAGGATTTTGGGGAGGGGAAATTTAAAATTTTTTTTTTTGAAAATAGGGAGGGGAAAAAGGGCCCTTTTGGGGAAAGGGGGCAAGAGGGGGTTTTTTTTAAAAGGGGGGGTTGGGGGTATTGGGGAAAGGGGGTTGGGTTTTTGGGGGGGGGGTTTTAAAGTTGGGGGGGGGTTCTTTTAAAATTTTTTTAAGGGGTTTTTAAAAAAATAAAAACTTACCCTTTAAAAAAGGGGCCGAAAGGGATATTAGGTAAAACCCCTTTTTTTAAAAAAACCCCCCCGGGGGGAAAAAAGGGGTTTTTTTTTTTTTAAAAAAAAAAAAAAAAATGGGGGGGGTTTTTGTTTAAAGGGTTTTTAAACCCCTTTTAAAAAAACAAAAAATAGGGGAAATTTTTTTCCCCCCGGGGGTTTTTTTTAAACTTTAAAAAATTTTTATTTTCACCCCCCCAAAAAGGTTTTAAAAAAAGGGTTTTTTTTTGGGGGGAAAAAATTTAAACCGGGGAAAGGGAAAAAGGAGGGAAATTCCCCCTTTTAAAAGGGAAAAAAATTTTTTTTGGAAAAAAGGGGGTTTTTCCCCCCCCGGGCCCCCCTTTTAAAAAAAACCCCCATTTTTTGGAAACCCCCTTTTAAAAACCCTCCCCCCCGGTTAAAAAACCGGTACCCCCTTAAAAAAAGGGGGGTTTTTTTTTGTGGGGGTTTTTCCCCCGTTCCCCCTTTTTGGGGACCCCTTTTTGGGTGGTTTTTTTTGGGGGGGCCAGGTAGGCCCCCTTTTTTCCCGGAGGCCCCCTTTTTTTCCCGTAAGGGGGCCCCTTGTTCCCGGGAGTCCCCTTTTGTTCCCGTAGTGCCCCCTTTTTTTTCCGGGGGCCCCCGTTTGGGGTTGCCCCCCTTTTTTCCGGGGGCCCCCTTTTTGCCAAATTTAGTGCCCCCTTGTTGCCAGGTGCCCCCTTTTTGCAGGAGGTTTGTTTTTTTTCCCCCCCTTTTTT
>JAODAL010079884.1:0-12424 GCA_025379985.1 Phyllomedusa bahiana | reverse complement strand
GGGGATGGGTTGCTTTAACCACTGGGGGCAGTTGGCGACGGTTCATTATGAGATTCCGGGCCCCTGCCCCAGCGGGGACGGGCCCTGAGGGGTCCTGCAACGGATGATCCGCGGGGCATGCGTGTTTTTGCCAGCAGGGAAAGGGACACCCTTCTCTGGTCCCTCTACCCCCATGTGCTCCCCCCCTCTTTGCTCCCCCCCTTACCACCTGTTTTCGCTCTTGTTAAGAAATTTTAAAAAATTTGGGAAGGTTTATGGAATGTTTTGGAAAGTTATTTTTAAACAGCGGCAAATCCAGCTATTCTAAAAATCCCTTAATCAAAACAAAATTGTGGTTAAATTTTTGAAAATATGGATGGGCAAAAGTGCAAAAACAGTATCTATTTGTTTTGTATAACACAAGTTGTTTTGGTACCTTTAAATTTCACCTGTGGTGACTATAAAATTGCTGTATAAGATATAAGTGCACGTATTGAATGAACAAAGCTGCATGCGCCAAAGAAAAAAAAACACGTATTGTTATAGATTTCGGATGATACAATTTTTTTTTGGACCTTTAAATTCACCTGTGGTGCTATAAAATTGCTTAATAAGTTTAAAAGTGCACTTTTTCGATGCGGCGTGACGCGTTGCCGAGGCCCGCCGCCGACTCGGGTGTGGACCCTCTGTGATCACCGCGGGAGGTGGTAGCTGGAGGACCACGCCAGGGAGTGGATTTAAAGGGGGCCCCCCTGGTCTTCGCCGGACCCGCCGCAAAGCGGGATGGACTTGGCTGCGGGACCCCCGGGTAAATCCCCTGCGTGGTCCTGAAAGGTGACAGCGGGGCGGGGGAGGAAACAGGGGGAAATAAGGGCGGGGAGGAAAAAAGTACTCGGAAAACACAGAGGTCAGGGGGAAAAAACGTACACACAGGATAAAACAGGAACCGGACGGAAAACCCACAGGTACAGCCCGGGAAAAGGGTTGCCGAGACAGGAAAAGGACGGTGCGGGGACATCGAGTAACAGAGACAGACAGAAGGTCAGGAGTCAGATGAACCAGACGGCCAGCATCCCCGGGGTTTAAAAGTCCAGGATATGGCAGGGCTAAAGAGGGACAAAACCCGGGACACAAAAGGGGCTGTAACAGAGCAATGAACTGCCCCAGAGTAGAGAAAGAAAACTTCCTCTTAAGCCAGGGGCGGGGGTTTAAAAGGGGAAAGGTGCCAAAAACGGGAAAATAAAAAATAGGCGGAAAGGGCGCGGGACGCCCCTTTGGGGCAAGTGCACGAAGGCCCAGGAAGCAACAAGAGGCAGGAAAAGGGGAAAATACATAGCAGACACGGCTGCTGGGACCCTGCACAGGGGCCCCCGCGAGAATGGCAGGCAGGGAAGGCCGCGGTCCAAGGCAGGGACCACGGTTTAACCGTGAATACCCCCCCCTCAAAAACCCTCCACCCCCTCCAAATCACAGAATGGCATTCCACATGGCAGGGCCCGCAACTTTAGGGGGAACCCCAAAAACCAAGTCGGCTTTTAATAGCCAGTATAGGGAAAACCAGAACGGAGGTGAAAGGGGGAAAAGGGAAAAAGCGGGGCACTAGGCAAAAAAGGAAGGGGAACCCCCGGGCCGGGGGGCCGTAAAACACGGGGACTCAGAAGGTAGGGCGGACGTAAAACAGGGGACTCAGAAAGGTCAGGGGGGACCGTAAGCCCCGGGGACTAGAGGGTCAGGGGGGACCCTAAGCCACGGGGACTCAGAAGGGTAGGGCGGGACCGTAAACCCCGGGGACTCAGAAGGTCAGGGGGGGGCCCTAGCCAGGGGGACTCAGAAGGCCGGGTGGGGGACCGTAAGCAAAGGGGACTCAGAAGGTGGGCGGGGGGGCCCTAAGCCCGGGGATCGAAAGGTCAGGGTGGGACCCAAAGCCCCGGGGACTCAGAAAGGCCCGGGGGGCCGTAAGCCCCCGGGGACTAGAAGGCTAGGGCGGGGACCGTAAACCCCGGGGGTGGAAGGCTCAGGGCGGGACCGTAAGCCCGGGGGGTAGAAGGCTCGGGGGGACCCTAAGCCGGGGTTAGAAGGCTCAGGGGGGGACCGTAAACCCGGGGGCTCAGAAAGGGTCAGGGGGGGACCGTAAGCCACGGGGACTCAGAAGGCTTGGGGGGACGAAGCTAGGGGCCAACGTAAGCTTGGGCGGGGGCCGGAGCTAGGCCAAAAGAAAATCTGGGCGGGGGGACCGTGGAGCTGGCCAAAAGTAAGTTGGGGGGGCCCTGAGCTGGCCAAAAGAAAAACTTGGGGGGGGACCGTGAGCTAGGCCAAAAAAGTAAAATTGGGGGGGCCCCCTGAGCTAGGCCCAAAAGTTTGCCCTTGGTGGACGTGAGTAGGCCAAAGTAAGTTGGGCTGGACCTGAGCTGGCCAAAAGTAATTGGGGTTGGCGGGGAGCTAGGCCAAAAGTAAATCTGGGGGACGTGGCTGGCCAAAAGTAAACTCTGGGCTGGACCGTGGTGGGCCCAAAGTAAGCTCTGGGCTGGACCGTTTTTAGCTGGCCAAAAGTAAGTCTGGGCCTTTTACCGGGCTAGGCCAAAGTAAGCTCTGGGCTGGACCCTGAGCTGGCCCCAAAAATAAGCTCTGGGTGGGGGCCGTGAGTAGGCCAACGTAAGTTGGGCTGGACCGTGAGTAGGCCAAACGTAAATCTGGGGGGACCGTGAGTAGGCCCAAAGTAAAATCCGGGGTGGGGCGTGAGCTAGGCCAAAAATAAGCTTGGGTGGGCCCTGAGCTAGCCCCAAAAGTAAAATCTGGGTGGACCGTGGCTAGGCCAAACGTAGGCTCTTGGGGGGACCGTGAGCTAGGCCCAAAAGTAAGCTTGGGCTGGGCCGTGAGCTAGGCCAAAAAGTAAGCTTGGGTGGACCAGAGCAAAGGAGGGTGCAGACATCTGACGGGGGCCCCGGGTCCCCCGGGGGATCCATGGTCAGTTCTACTGTAAGGTGCGGCGCTGCAGGGGTTGCCCAGGCCCGACCCCCGAAATCCGGGTGTGGATCCCCTTGTGATCCCGCGGCGAGGGGGGTGCTGGCGGCGACGCCAGGGAGGGGGAGTCTAAGGGGCCCTGGTCTTTGCCGAGCCCGCCGCAAAGGGGATGGACTTGGCTGCGGGACCCCGGGCCTACCCCCGAAAATGGTACCTGCGGGGTGACGCCGGGGGGTACAGGGCGGAACCAGGAAAAACATAAGCAGGGCAGGGAAAAAGTCTCAGGAAAACCCAGCGGAACAGGAGGGATAAAAGTACACCACAGGTACAAAAGGAAACCCGGAAAGGGAAACACAGGTACAGCCAGGAACAGGTGGAGGCAGGACACAGGACAGGTGCAGAGAATCGAGTAAAGGAGCGACGAAGGTAGGAGATCGATGACACAGAGGACCAGCATCCAGGGTTTAAAAGATGTAATGAACTGACCCAGAGTAGAGACCCCGAAATTCCCCCTTTTTTAAACCAGGGTCAGGGGGGGGAAGAGGAAGGGCACAGAACAAGAAAAAATAAATAAGCAGGGGGCTGCCGTTTCGCAGCCTTGGAGGACAGGCACAGACAGGACCCCGGAAAGCAAAAAAGACTGGACAGGCAGGGAAGTATAGCAGAACACAGGCTGCTGGGACCCCCCGCAAGGGAGCCCAGCAGAGAAATGGGGCAGGACGGGGACGGTCCAAAGGGAGGGACCCCGGCATGAACGTGACTGCACGCTTCTGAATGAACAAAGCTGCAGTGCGCCAAAGTCAAAAAAAAAAATTCTGTTTAGTTCGGATGATAAAGGTTTTTTTTGGCACCTTTCAATTCTTTTTTGGTGACTATAAAATTTCTTTTTGATAAAAGTGACGTATCTGAATGAACAAAAACTGGTGCCCAAAAAAAAAAAAACATTTGTTTTTGTTCGGATTTATACAAGGGGATTTTTGGCACCTTTAAATTCCTGTGGTGGTTTAAAATTGCGTATAAGTATAAGTGGTATCTGAAAGAACAAAGCTGCAATGGCCAAAAATCAAAAAAAAACGTTTTGTTATAGATTGGTGATACAAAGGGATTTTGGCCCTTTATTTCAATGGGTGACATTAAAAATTGTGTTAAGATATAAGTGCAAGCTATTCAATGAAAAAAATCTGGCTGGGCAAAAGTGCAAAAAAAACGTATCTGTTTTGATTTGATGATACAGGTATTTTTGGCCCCCCATCAAACCCGTGTGACTACCAAGATTGCTGATTCAAATTTAAAAGTGCAAGGTGTATTCAACAAAGGGGAAATGGGAAAAATTTAAAAAAAGAACACCTACTAAATGTATATGATAATAAAACGGATTTTTGCCCCTAACAAAGAACCTCATTAACGAAAGAGTTACCCAAAAAATAATTCACACTCCCCAATATCCGGGGAAATCTTTAAATAGCAAACTGTTAATAATAAGATATGCGTGCAAGTTTCCCTAATCTTGGGAACTTTATCCAGGCCCTTTATAGGCTTTTTTTTTTTGTGTTCCCCCCGCCCCCCCCCCCTCACCCCCCCCCCCCGGTTTATGTATAAGATTTTTTAAAAAATTAACACCTAAAATTTCCCAATGTCAATCTAACTAACAGCTAATAAGGGGTTTCCTGTTAAAAAATTATGATTTCGCTGGTATTTTGGGGAATGAAAAGGCGCACGTCCAACTAGATGAAACCTGAGAGAGATGAGGCAAACGGGAAGGGGCTGTTCATATTAAAAAAAGGGTCAGTATTTTTCCAGCCAAAAAGCAACCTACCACCCGTCTGCGTCGCCACCATTCATCCTGCTTTTCTGTAAAACGATTGGCTGGCCCCAAAATGCAGGAACCAGAAAAAGGGGCGAATTAAAAGATTTGCCAATTTTTAACTAATTTTCGCGGAATAAAAAAAACCGATTTTCCTAAAAACCGGGCATTTCAAATTTGTCATAAAAATCCTTTCCCCCTAATATTTTCCCCAAATATTCCACCTGTTCACACCCTACCTATATCTTCCCCCAGTGTTGGCTTCAACAGAATTTTACATAGAACAACACCTCCCCCTTCCGGGGTTTTTGGTCACTTTTAAAAAGACGTAACCTGCAATTAACCGCCCACGGCTTCTCCCCCCACGTCTCAGTTATCCCACTATTTATATTTTTTTTTCAATTAATACTTTTAGTTCATTTATTTTTTTTTGTCAACCCCGGGATTGGGGCCAGCAATTTAGGATTTCCCGTTTTTATTTCCCTTTTTTCCCCATACTTTTTAATTATTTTACCCTTCCCCTTACTCCACCCCCTGATTTACATAATTTCCACTCTCTATCTTTACTATCTTCACGCTATATGTGTAGTTTCCCCCCCCCGTCCCTATTTAAAAAATTCCCCACTTCCTTTCCCTTTTGCCCCCCCTAAGCTCACCCTCCCCATTTAGGGGCACCCTCCCTACATAAGCCGTAGCCAAAAAAAGCAGCCCATTCTCCAAAAACCCAAACCCTCTTTCCTACAACCCAAATTTTGCCCCCTTATTCACCTCTCTAATCTCCCTCTGCCTCTCTGGGGGGGCCCGTGGAACAGGTAATAATTTTTTTTTTAAAAATTTTACCTTGAAGGTCCTTCCTAGCTTTTTTTCCTAAGTCCCTAAAACATTTTAAGGACCTCCACCTACCTTAACTTTGTCATTGGGGCCAATGGACCATACAGCTGGGTTTCTCACCACCCCACCCAACACACGGCCCGTCCCCCGAAAGTCGAACCCGGGCCCCCGGTAAGCAACCTGTTCGACATCCCCCCTTTTTGGGAGATTGTCCTGTTGTCCCCTTAAATGGGTCCCCAATACTAGCCCTTCTACCGACTAACCCCCTTTTCCCCAATCTTACGGGGGCAACAGGGGAAAATGTCTTGCTGCAGCAAGCATTTCGGCCCACATCCCCCCCATCCCCAATCTTGCAAATATGTTGGGGGGGCCGTTCAGGACTAGCCCCCTAACACTCTTCCCCTACCCTTTTTCTAACTGTTCCCCACTGCTGCCTCATTTCCCCGCCCTCCTGTACCCCCCCACAGCATCAACACCTGGGGATTGCTCAGTGGCATAAACTCCTTTGCAAGGGCAAGGGATCTCGTGTTGCCACTTGCTCTTTAATCCAAAATAGGGCTTCAAAAATGTGCAGTGTGCACACATCTTCCCAAACATACCCCCGAACTTTGTCAAGGATGGCATCATTGCAAGGTTTTTCAGGAAAAATTTCAAAATGGGAAATCATGGGGGTGTTACCCAAAAAAAAAAAAAAAAAATACAGATACAAATATAAAAATCTAATAATTCTGCCCCTTTCAAAAAACCCCCAAAACTAAAGTCCCCCCCAAAATTAAGTCCCACACTTAAACAAAAAGACCTTTAAAACAAAACAAACAACCCCCCCCACGCCAGAATCTCGCTTACACCACTTTTCTTATAACCCTTTTACCCGCGCACAACTCTCCCCCTTAAAACAAAAAAAAGAACAATAGGGAAACACATACCACTCCTTTATCCCCTTTCCATTCCATCCTTCCACCAACAATACTTATTCCGTAACAATAAATACTAACAATTACTACACCCCGGGTCTCCTACAGCCCACCTACCTGGGCTGCCTCTAATGAGGCCTAATACTGCCTACTAGGGTAATATACCGCCTATCACCTAAACTGAACCTGCCTAACTACCCTACCTACCAAGGGCCAATCTACCTACCCCGGGCCATGTACTGTTTACATACACCTGCGCTCCAACCTACCTACCTGGGGTTCCCCCCTATTTAAAGGGGGGTTCACCATAACTAAATTCTGGGGGGGTTAAGGCCATAACAGAACAAAATCATATGACCCGGGGGCCACAACCCCAAACCCCAAAAACAGCTGCATTGCTGCATCATATAGACCCAGTGATGCATTAACCAAAGCTGGCAGAATCCTGAGAAAAGCTACTCCAGGGGGGGTTTTTTAACCCCCCTATTTTATAATAAGTATACATTTTTTCTTTGTTTTTTCCCTTCCTTCCCCCTTTTTTTTAATGCAATTTTTTTTGAGGGGAAAATCACTGTACTGCCTTCAAAAATAATCTTTCCATTTTTATTTTTACGATGAAAATCATGACAATAAATAGTTTATTTCTCTAAACAGGCCTCGTTTTTTGAGGGGGAAAAATCGGTTTGATAGACGCTTTCCAATTCCACCTACTTAACCGAAGGGCCTTAAAAATTTTTCCCCTTTTCTTTTTTTAATTAGCTGGCAGATCCAGGTTTAACAAACCAGTTAATTACATTTTGACCAATCATCAAAGGGGCTCATGCTTTGGAACCACAGAATTAAATAACAAGACAAAGGTATCTAGGCTTAAAAAAAATATAACATTGAGTCTGGGATCTCTTCTATTGAATAAAAAACTAATTCAAATTTAAATTTCCAACATCAATATTTTATGACTTATCTTATTTAATTTAAAAGATTTTTTTGGGAAAAAAAAGACACCTCATTGTGCATCCCCTGAACAAGTTTGGGAAATTCTTCTGTAATATATTTTCCACTCCCAAATGGCATCCTCTAAGTAGTTTTAGTCTTTATCACACCTTTTCTCCTGCCTTGCTCTCTGATTCCCATAATTTGCTCAAAAAATCTTTTTTTCGTATGCAAATTTTGCCATTTTTTTGACCACTTCTTTGTGTTTTTTCGATAATCATGTCAGTAATGGTGATTGCCTTTAAAATGTGAATCTAGCACTCTTGATATAAAATGTTCAACCTCTACTGTAAAATCCCAATAAAAAAAAAATCATGTTAAAAGCAAAAGTTTCTGAGACAAAAACAAAAACAAACACTCTACACTTTGCCTTGAAAAAAGGGCCTTGCATAGATTTCCATGCTACAAAAATGTGTCCTGCTTAATGCCTGACACCCTTTTGCACCCAAACATACAACTGAAAATATTGGGGGAGAACCCAAGAAAATCACTGGAAATTTATTCTATTTACTTACTTTCAGTTTACTTTAAAATATGAAGTGCAGATTGATGTAATCCAATTAGAAAAAGTTAACTGAATGTTTTTGTCATACAGTTGCATCTGAGTTGGTGGTTACTATTCTAAACAGAGACACAAAAGCTTAAAAGTTACTTTCACACTAGATGGCATTTTCTTTATATGTTACAGACAATCAGATGTTGATCTTGATATAACAATTTTCAACCCTTTATATTGCTCACAGGTTCCATTTCTCTTCATAAGAGCCACTTCTTGGGCCCCATAGTTCAACTGAACGTTTTGCTTTGTCATTTCTGCTTCTTTCTGGAAACACTACCGAACCCTAGGGGGGAACCCGACCCAGTTTCCCCAAAAAATAATTTTTGGGGGTATTTTCCACTACTCATACGACTAGGGCCCCACTCATAGGGCAGCTTAAAATTTGTTCTCAAAATAGCTCAATCCAAATGAGTTGAACAAAAAACAAAAGGGAAAAGGAAACTATAGCAAATTTAAAGGGCCATGAATTTATTTCTTAATATTAAATTTTTTTTTTTGAAACCTGCCGTGTAAAAAAACCTTTCACCCCCGCTGTTATTTTAGTAAATACTTGTGTTCCCTGTGAAATTACAATTCTGAAGCATCTTCAAATCATTCTGATATGCTGTTCCCCTGTTATTCTCTATAGAAATGAATAACCAATGTCAGCTGGGTGTCACTAGCTGTGGGGGAGGGGGTCACTACACAGTCTGACATTGCCAATGGTACCACCTACTTGACAGTCATACACTTGTAAAAAGTATAACAGAGGAATAGCACAACATAGTTGCAGGTGCTTCTCGATAATTTAGAATATCAGTCAAAAGTTATTTTTTTTCAATAATTCAATTCAAAAGTGAAACTCATATTATATAGAGTCATTACAAACAGAGTGAACTTTATTTAAGCTGAGTGTTCATTTATGTTAATCTTGATGATTATGGCTTACAGCTAAGGAAAGCCCAAAAGTCATTATCTCAGAAAATTAGAATATTATATAAAACCTATTGTAAAAAAAATTTGGAACACAGAAAAGTTGGCCAAATGAAAAGTATGTACAGTAAATGCACTTAGTACTTGGTCGGGACTCCTTCTGCATGAATGACTGCATTAATGCGGCGGGGCAAGGAGATGATCAGCCGGTGGCACTGCAGAGGTGTTATGGAAGCCCAGGTTGCTTTGATAGTGCCCTTCAGCTCATCTGCATTGTTGGATCTGGTGTCTCTCATCTTCCTCTTGACAACACCCCATAGAGAATCTAAGGTCTGGTGATTTTGGTGGTCAATCAAACACAGTGATGCTGTAGTTATTAAATCAGGTATTGGTACTTCTGGCAGTGTGAACAGGTGCCAAGTCCTGAAAATTCCATCTCCAAAAACCTTTTCAGAAGAGGGAAGCATGAAGTGCTCTAAATTGTCCTGGTAGATGACTGCACTGACTTCAGTCTTGATAAAACACAGTGGATCTATTCTAGCAGATACACATTCCAATATCAGTAGCACACTATAAAAAAAAACAAAAAATTTTTTTGCTGATATTCTAATTTAGAGAACACCTGTATAAGAGAAGATGCTCCAGATGCTGTAATATTATCCAATCTGAGCAGAATTAATAAATATCTAGTGATTTCATTGGAAGCCTTAAAGGGGTTGTCTCGCTACAAAGAATAGCTTTAAATTGTAGGGAACACAAAATAAAGACATTTTCCAAATATATTGCTTTGTTCCTCTGTTTTCCCTAAGGAGATACAAGCGAATTTATGACCTCCCTGGCTATTTCAGTTCCCTCAGTAACTGACCTGTAAACAATTATCCCCCTGCTGTTTGTTCAATGAGTTAACAGTGATGTGATGTCATCACACAGGTCACAGCAGTGCCCCTGTGCTGCTCAGCAGTAAAAAGCTTGATTTATGTAAAAATAAACAGAACTGTAATTAGGCTTTTGTTTTTGGGATCAGATAGAAGTCCTGTTAGTAGTTTGAGGAGCTAATCTGATCTAATTAGCATCTGAAAGCACAGCAAGGCATGGAGCGTACAAGCATGGGCTATGCAAATGAGTCAGTCTGAACCAGGAAGTGACAGAGTATTTCATTCATGCATTCGCTGAAACTCTGAAGGGAGACAACTCCTTTAACATACTTAGCATAAATATTACAGCCTCTCTATATAAACTGAAAATACTTGGATACTTGACTTGATTCCTATGCATGGCTTACCTGTTTTTTTCAAATTTTTCTGATCGTGATCTTATTATTTAAGAAGTTAAAGAAAGTTTACTTGGTTTCTCACAGACTGTTGTAAGGTCTCAGTTGATAATCGTAAGCTTTCCTATCCTCGGTTTAACACACATTACTAATTCTACATACTTTGCAAAATCCAGGTTCAGCGCATTGAGACTAAAGCACAAATCCCATCTGTTTCAGAGGCTGCTTTCCCAGTACTGTTACAGTAATTATACTCACACTGTACAATGTAACAATAAGGCTCAATTTACATGAATTCTCTCCCACAGGAGCCCAGAAATGAACTGCTGCCAGCATTCATAAGTAGTGATTGATTTACACACATAGATTTTCATGTTTTTTCCAAAGAGAAAGACAGAGAAACAATAGTTTGGGCCTTTTGATGAGGAGAAGAAGAGGATCAATATCACATGACAGGCTCAATTTAATGGAATGTGTATTTTTATATAAGAACGCCAGACTTTCCAGGAAGAAAAGTGTTCAATACCATGTCTATGAATACCTGCTATATGAAGGTCTTTGGTGAGTACACTTAATTTACATGTAGCAAAGATGAGCTCAGAACCAGGTTAAATCCTAGTGCCTCCAATCAAGGCTGCCTATATTGTCTGAAGGGTGTCTGTTCTTGTTTGGTTTAGACTTTCTACATAACATAGAGTTGTTATAGTAATCCCCTACAGTATTCGTGGACTCTGTATCAACTGCAAGTAGTAGACATCACATGCAGAAATCTTCACAAGTCAGCAAGCAAAAAAACACAAAGAACATCACATCATTTTTAAAACAGCTATTAAATTAACCCTTGCTGTTTCATATAATCTATTAGGTTATGTCCACACTGCATAAGAAAATGATCGTATCTCCGCCTTTTTGATTTTTAAAAGCGCCACAGATACGATCGTTAGTGTGGCCCTACAAAAACAGCTCGTCTTTTCTCTGCCCGTCTTTCAGCAGCGGCGTATTATACAACACGTTGTATAATACGCCGCGCTTCTCGTCTTCTTGTTGTCTTCCCATACAATACAATTGTATGGGGGACGTCAGGAAAACGAGAAGCGACCGCGGATTTTGTCACAAAGCATGACGAAAACGGCGGTCTTGCATCAGAGAAAAAACGGCCGCTTTTGGGCCGTTTTTTGTCTGATGCAGTGTAGACATAGCCTTAGGGTGACATGTAGGATCTAGACCTGTTCTACTGCGGGTTATAGATTTGTCACTTTCTAGTTCCAGTACAACAACTCAGGTTCAGGTAAACCACTTTTAACTTAATCTACCTGTTCCAGCAGTAATGCGCCTAGTTTTGCAATCCTACAGTCATAAATGTGTAGAATCATATGATTGTAGTGTGACATGCCCCTGGAACGCCTCCATATCTTGGACGCATAGCAAAGTGCCGTGGACGCAGCAAAATGAGCCTACTTCTGGAGTGCGTCTGTTGATACATCGAGAGAACAGGGCTGTTCGAGTTTTTGGGCTGAAAGGACACCAGAATACTGGCGCAGCGCTGTACATACATGTCGCCCTTAATATATAAGTCCTGCATTCTAGCCCTATTTGAGCCAAATATTAGTCTATGTATTTGTCTCCTTTCCAAACCGGCACCAGTGTCTAACAATATGGCGTGTAACCTAAAATCCAAATCTGTATATGAAATCTGATTAATCTCATAATCCACTTTTTTTTTTAAACAAAATTTTGTTGAAGAAGACAATAAATACAAGTCATTAAACCAATGAGAAGGTTCACATAGACCCTACAGATGTAAAGCACAGATATAGCATACCGTTACATACAAATTCAGTTATGTCAACAGTACATCTAGGTCAGTCACATTTGTCTCCTTAATTTTTTCAACTTTTTCTCCCCAACCTTGCCTGGCTTTCAGCCATTTCTCATCAAAGAATCTGTATAGATAAACGACCTACGTCCTTCAGAAGAAACCCCCCCTCCCAACTAACCCAACAAGATGTGCCTCATAACTTCCCACGTTAAACCCCCAGATCCAGGTTCCCCAGAGTGCCTTTGAGCTGTTCTATTAGATAGTATTCTGTATATTTAAAAGGTGTTAGTACAGAGTTGATTTCACCTGAGTTGTATTGCTTGGAAATAAAGAGTCTCCATTTCTTTTGGAAACCCTTTCCTGCTTGAAATTAAGTTTTTCCCCC
>JAODAL010079883.1:0-12425 GCA_025379985.1 Phyllomedusa bahiana | reverse complement strand
GCAACTCTCGTTTAAAACGGCTAGTGGCAGTTTTCCCCGCTTTAATTGGGAATTGGGCGAAGCAACAGGAGTGGCAAGTTTGGGTTTGTCGCCTGATGCAGTCAAGAGGATTGGGAGTTGGGAATCTGACCACTTCCGGCTGAAAATTTTTAATTTAAAATTATATATATTTATATATACAACCTCAATTCCCAAAAAGTTGGGCACTGAAAAAATTGTGAATAAAAATAAATGCAATGATGTGGAGGTCCCAACATTAAAATTTTTAATTCGAATAGAACACAAATCACAGATCAAAATTTTAAATTGGGTAAATGTAACATTTGAAAAAAAATATTTGTTTCCCAAAATTTCCATTGTTAAAAAAGCAAAAAATTTGGGGAAAAAGTAGCAAAAGTGGCGGAAAAATGACATTGACATATAACGAACAGCTGGAAGCCAATCAACACTAATTGGGCGAATTGAAAACTTTTTGGGTTTAAAAAGGTACCAGAGTGTCAGTGCTCTTGAACCCAAGGGTAAGAGGATCACCAATTCCCCCTTTTTTTTTGCCAGAAGGGATTTTTGCAGCAATACAGGAGGGGTTTCCCCCAGCGTAAAATAGCAAATTTTAAAAGTTTCACATCAACCATACATAACATCACAAAAAATTCGGGAAAATTGGGAACAATCGTGTGCGAAAGGGTAAAGGGCTTAAAATTCTACGGTGCTCGGATCTGGGCCCTTAAACTCACTGCCCCTAAAACGGGAATGCCACGTCAAGGAAAAAACAAAGGGGTCAGGAATATTCCAGAAAGCATTGCAGTAAACACAACCCATATGCAATCCGATTGCCAAACGAAACTCTCGGGAAAAGGGGAGCCTTTTCTAAGCAACCCCCACAAGCTCACCGCTGCACTGGGCCAGGGGCATTTAAAATAAGTGTGGCAAAATGGAAAACTGTTCGTGGTCAGATGGGCACGTTTGAAGTTTTTTTATGGAAAGTGGGGCCATGTCTCCGGACCCGAGAGGACAAGGACAACCCAAAATTGTTTCAACGCTCCGTTTAAAACCCGCATCACTGATGTAGGGGTTGCATGAGTGCCGTGGCATGGGAGCTTTAAAGTCTGGAAAAGGGACCCTTAATGCAAAAGAGCTATGTTCAGGTTCTAGAACAAATATCTCCATCTGACGTATTCTTTTTTGGGAAACCCGCATTTTTTTAACAAATAATGCCAGACCCCATTTTGCAGCAAACAAACATCATGGGTACGAGGAAAGGATCGGGGACTGAAAAGGCCCGCATCCAGATCTTTCCCATGAGAAAATTTGGGCCCTCTAAAAGGAATGTGCGACAAAGAAGGCCCAAGACGATTGAACGTTAGAGGCCTGTATTAGACATGAATGGGAGAGCATTCCTATTTCTAAACTTAAGAAACTGACCTCCTCTGTCCCCAGATGTCTGTTTACTGTTGTAAGAAGAAGGGGGGATGCCACACAGTGGTAAAAATGGCATGGTCCCAACTTTTTTGGGATTTGTTGAAACCATGAAATTTTTGATCTGTGATTTGTGTTCTATTCTGAATATAATATTAGATGTTGGCACCTCCACATCGTTGCATTCAGTTTTTATTCACAATTTGTTTAGTGTCCCAACTTATATGGAATTGAGGTTGTGTGTATATATATATACATATATATATATATATAACACAGGGATAGATTAGATATGGCATATACACATGATAAGTAAAATTATATGTACTGTACATGTATACCCTTAATAATCTGTGCCGTTATTAAATGTTTATAGGTGCTCCGAGGTTTGCATTCTTATGTGTCTCATAGTAGTTGCTAAATTATGAAAATAGCAATTTCCTGCAAAGAAAACATGTTTACTATACTACCAGGAATCATAATATTCAATCTAGACATTCAGTAGAAACATGAGGAATAAAATTCCTTTCTACAAATACTTGAATCGAGTCTTCATAGGGAAAAGAGGCTGACCTTAAATCCAGCCTTGTATGTAATCATTTCTCAATAATCTATATTCCTCAACACTAACATTGCAACACTAAGAAGGAAAAGTCTTGGAATGATGGAAATCACAGGATTGATGAACATGTTAAATATATGTACAATAATAAAAACATACAGAAACAATATTCAAAACATTTCTATTTGCTCAGTATCTGATATAATCGCCATGCACAAAAATACATGTGCTTGCTATCAACGAGGTTATTAAAGGGGTTTTATTGTTACAAAGATCATGTCTCAGATTATGGGGACAGTAAAAATAAGCCCTTTTGTAATTGGTTTGCATTACCTCTATCACTTGGTTTAGCAGATATGAGGTTTTCTGTAAATCTGTATTCTGTTTCTGCTGCTGCTGGTCGGGACATGCCCCCTGGCCGGATCCCGACCCTAGACACGCCCCCTGCACTGTGATTGGCTGACTGACGTTTAATTCAGCCTGTTGGGATACGCCCCCAGACAGGAAACACCCTGGCCACGCCCCCTGCACTGTAATTGGCTGCCTGCACACTCTGTGTTTACTCCCCTCTGAGCTGTTAAAATCAATAGTGAAACCAAGGACTGCTGGCTGTAAACTCTTCCCCCAGCTCTAGGGTATATGATCTGGGCAATTACTGCCTGTTTAAGTCACAGATCCCCTCATATAACACAGTATTATAGAGTCTCCTGCTTATTAACAGGGGGAGAGAAGGGTAGGAGGGCAGTGTGCATTGCTCCATATAACCCAGTCTGCTGCCTGTTAACAGAGGGGAAGGGGGAGGGGCAGTGTACACTCCTCACATGTCTCATCAGTTTAGGCTGTGTGTATAATTGCATATACAACAGTCATACAGTCTCCTGTCTGGTAACAGAAGGGGAGGAGGGGGGCAGTGTTTATTCATATACCACAGTTATAGTCTCCTGTCTGGTAACAGAAGGGGAGGAGGGAGGTGGCAGTGTACACTCCTCACATGTCTCATCTGTGTGTATAACTGCATATAGCACAGCAAGGAGCTTGTGGAGCCTGAAGGCTGCAGACATAAGAAGCATGCAGGAGGCTACAGAGCTGTTATATCCAGACAACCTTCTGTATCCCCTGCTTCATACAAAATGATGATGTCACAGGTCTTGAGTGAGGGGAGACACGCCTCCTGGGAGGAGAGATACGCCTGCTGACATGAGAAACTCACCCATGAATTTCAAATTCAATCTCAGAGAATTAGCTGAAGAGCACGAACAGTTCAAACGATAAAACTCCTTTAATGGTTGTCTGAGGAAAGCTACATCATGCTGAGTATACTTGGGCACACAAATCATGACTGGCTGCCCAATGATGTCCTAGATGTTCTTGATGTCTGGAGATGCTGCAGGCCATGGAAGCATGTTTAGACAATGCAGGCTGCTTACAGTAGCACGAGCAATATGTGGCCTAACATTGCCCTGTTGGAAAACGGCTTTTGGGACGCTTTGGAGTTTTAGCCGTACCACTGGTTCCACAACCAAATCAATGTAATGCAAAGCTGTTAGTGTACCTACAATGAAGACTAGAGGAGTCCAGCTAACATACATTATTCAACCGCACACCATAATCACAAGAGTAGGACTGGTGTGATGTTCCGTTACGTAGGCCTCTTAAGGGTGCTGACCATATGATCTCCAGACCCATCTCCTGCTAACACTGTGTCCAAGACAAAAGCAGGACTCATCACTGAAAACGACAGACCTCCATTACAGCCTACATTGCTGCCTTGCTAGCTACTATGATAGCCTTTAAGAGCGTTGGTGTGAGGTCAATGGAACATTTGTATCTGGGTATCTCTCTTGTAGCTAAATGTTGTACAAAACTCTTCTGCTTTTGTCGATGCGGTTTGCTGAGCTAGGCTTGGGATTTGACATCCATTTTCATTTGCAGTACACAATGGATCACTACGTGCCATTCTTTCAATCAGACAATTTGTCCTTGCCGAGGTTTGCCTCCATGCACCTCTTCCTGTCATTCCAGTTCATCATTGTTTTCCCAACCACTGAGACAAACAGCATTTAACAGTGCTAACTCCACTCCCTGGCCTAGGCACATAGCAATCAGATGGAGTGATAAATCAAGGTCTTTCAGTTCAAGGATTCTGTCCCTCTCAGTTTGTGAAGTGGAGATAACTGGCATGTCAATGAAAAGGAGGCATCACACAATCATCCCACCCCACGTGATAGAATTTTTTAGGTTTCATGTGGCTAAAAAAGTTTGCTTTGAATCTAGTTTTTATGAAACACATGCCTAATATTGGAGCTGGGTACTTTAAAATGTAATCATCTGCGGATCTTAGTGACACCTGCTACTTCTTTGGTTTGCAGAATCTTATGGCTTGACCTTCTCTGTGTTTCAATTTCAGTGTTTACTTAATATTGTGGCTATGGGCCAAGTATGAAAAACTGTGGCCATCTGTGATTGACATATACTCATGCGAAGATCCACCATGTCTGGGTACAGACAGGGCCTGTTCGCTGCAGGTGTTCGTTGGCACTTTGCATGCTGTGTCCATAAACTAATAATATGCCCCCCAGTATGTACTTTATATGCAGTCTGAAAACTCTGAGGGCCCTGCTCTCAAAATATCCTTCATCGTCTGTGGGAAAAGATGACTAGCAAGACTAAGTAGCAAATAAATAAATTATATAAAAGTGCCACTAGAGTGAAGAAGACTGCAGGAACTTGAAGAGGTGGGTATATTTTTTTAAGAATTTTCTGCACCAGGATATCTGCTTTCTCTAGAAGAGTCTATGGGATTCAAGAGCCCTTCTACCTGAAACCTTTACTTAGAATTGTTACTATTGATTGTTCTATTATATTTCATAGACTAATGAATCAGTGCATCATCTTCAATAACAGATTATAGTGCTATTTTCTAGCATAATCCATTCATTATATCCAAATGTTATACAAACACGGACATCAAGCCACCCTTTATTTTTCTCCAAATTAAGGTTTGCATGAAGATAAGGACAGTGTCCCTCTTCAGTTAATTCTTATGTACTAGCATGGGCCTAACTACAATTGTAGCAGCCAGAGCAGCTGCTACAAGGCCCAGAGGCTTTGTTGCAGGAAGAGAAATAATATGGTACAAAATATATGCATACATATTGTAAGTAAAAAAAAAAATAATATAAAATCTGAATAAATGAAAAAACGCAATCACTGCCTACGCTGTCACCAAAGCAACCGAGTTCACCAAAAACGATGTATATTACGTGTCAAAACACCTGAAATAGAATAATGAACTAATTTTAATACTGAATAATGACTGTAAATTAAAAAAAGATTTTTCTTTTACTTTTTGAACATGTTACTTTTAATAACATTAATGAAGAAAATATCCCTCCCTGTACTAAAAAAAACGAGTCCTATTTGTCTCGAAATAAAGGCCTGAAAATGATTTTGGTAGTGCAACAAATAAAACGATTATGGCTGTTAGGGCTTGTTCACACAGAGTTTACACTCCGTGTTACAAGCGCTTTAGGGATCTGTTTTGGGGTCCGGTCCGCTCTGTCGGTCCCCAAGACGGATCTAAACAATTAGCAGTGAGATTATCACTGCTTGCTATATGAACACGGAGCAGCGTTCACATGAGAGAAGCGTGTTTCAAAAGCGCAGCCCAGCTCCATCTTGAAAAAATGTCATGTCAATTCATTTCAAGACAGAGCTCAGCTGCACTTTTGAAACACGCAGGGTGTTCCCTCATGTGAACGCTGCTCCGTGTTCGTATAGCACGCAGTGATAATCTCACTGCTAATTGTTTAGATCCGTCTTAGGGACCGACAGAGCGGACTGGACCCCAAGACGGATCCTAACGGCGCTTGTAACACGGAGTGTGAACAAGCCCTTAAACTTTCACATGCAGACAATTGTTAAAAAGTATCTAGTCATTTAGGATCAGTTAGTATTGTGTTTAGTGGTTCCACTTATAGTGGCCACAGGCAACCAGAATTTTATCATTTAATTCTATTGTTGTGTGAAAGGAAGCAAAGGATCCAACCCCTATAAAGATATACACATTCAACTTACATTACTAAGACCACCAGCTAATATCCAGAGTAACTGCCGGTCAAAAGTTAGTCAGGCTGGGAGTGACTCAATAATATCCTGGTAGGTTGTCACAGGTATTAGCATCCCACAGCTGCTGGAGGGGGGAGGACCGTGAACACAATCGAGGTGGTCTCACAGATACTCAACTGGGCTCATGGCTGGGTGATTAGGGAGTCCGGGTAGAACTTGAAAGTCTTGTTCATTCTATTTCAGCCAATATGCCAGGATCCCATCTGCTCCAAGGAAGACAATCAGCATGTAGATGGATTCATACTCAAATCCATTAAGAGTGTCTTCCACATAGATGAGTGGACCCAGAGAATACCATAAAAGCATTCACCAGACCGTAACGTTGCCACCACCAGTTTGTGTTCTTCCTGTAATGATTGCAGGGTGTTTGTACTCTGATGCTTTTCGCCTGGCAGGTGAACAGCTGTTGGTTCAATAAAGCAGAAAATATGACTCATTGGAGAACCCTACTAACCATCAGAGATCCAATTACAATGCTTCCATGAAAATTGAAGCCTTTGCTGTCTTTGCAACTTGGTTAGCAGAGGTGCAGTGACCAACCGTCTGCTTCATACACAGAAAGGTTTGCTGAACTGCTGTTTTAGATGCACATCTGGTATGCCTCTGGTTCAATTTGGTTGTGAGCTGCTCCACTGTAGCATGTTGATCTCCCCTTTTTAGTGGACGTTTAACTCTCTCATCAATGATACATGATGCTCTGCAGTTTCCATGTCACTTATTTACAGTGGTACCAATTGTCCTTTCACAATACATTTTCACCACAACAGAAAGCAAACAGTTCACAAACTGCGTCGTTTAAGAAATCCTGCAGAAAGCCAATGACTATCTGTTTTTGGAACTCTGATAAATCGCCTCTTTTACCCAATATAGCAATGAGGGATACGTGTTCAGACAGTCTATCACACTCCTTATATTCCCACTAAGCCATCTTGTGACATGTGACTTCCTTCATGACCTATGCGCTGCCGATGTTGAAAGTACGAAGTAGTTGTAATATTGTGACTCAATTATTTAAGGACATATTAGCCCTGGACTGCTCTAGTTCATAACCTACTTTAAAATGACAAGGAAAAATACTTAATAAACTAGGACCATCTTGGAACATCCCAGATAGAATTATTAAACCCTATTCACTACACTTTAATTTACCAAAATGAATATAATATAAACATTTTGCCAACTTCATTGTCAGCACCCTTTAAAACTAATGCATTTTGCCATCATTTCTATCTTCCTTTGTGTCTAGATTTACTATGGTGACCTGACAAATTATATTTTTAGTTGTTGCTGTTGCCTGTTTATACAATTAAATTGATTGCATTTGCCATCAATGTGTGATAGGTGTGCACTCGGCTCTATTCAGCGCTCCCTTTGAAATCAATGGGAGAGTTATGACCAACACTCAAAGGGAGAATGGTTTTGGGGCGTATTCTTGAGATAGATGGGACCCATACCTATCCCACTGATGACATATCCTATCAGTATGCCATGAATGTGTATGGTAGGAATATCTGTTTAAGTTTACTATACGTACTGTATGGTGGGAGGCATATTAATTTTCTTTTGGGCCCTATGAATTTGAGTTGCATCATTGGAAGTTTAGATTTTTGCCTCTCTACTAGGATTAGACTCATCACATTGAAATACTAGTTTAGTTGTCTTTTGCACTGTACAACTGAATGGGCAGAAAGATTGGTAACTGGTGAATGTTTTACCCTGACACAACAAAGAGGATTACAATAAAAAAGAATGGTAGTACTGGAAAAAGGCACAAAAAATAGATTTTTTTTTATTTGACTAATTATTTGATTAATTTATTAATTGAGTGAATGATCCTGCATTAGGACTGTGTTCACTTGCAAGTCAAAGGAGGTGAAAGGCTCTGTAGTAGAGTTACGGTAGGTGTGACATAAAAAATAGTGCACCATGCAGCATTTTTCTTCCAATCAAAGAAATAGGAACCATAGTGGAACCCAGAAGACCCTGTTATACGTCAATGGGGTCAATTTCATGATGAATCTAGCACTGTATTGCAATTTACATTATAACTGGAAACCACAAAACAGATGTGAAAGGAGGCTAAATAAAGTACATGCTTTCGGTATCTAGGTGAGTCCTTGAGCAGATGTGAACATGGGCTTTAAGAATGCAGAATATTTTATCCAATGGTATATGTAAAGTATACCAGCAGAAAACATTTCACCAAGCTTAATGTCACCAAGATATGCATTAAGTATTTTACATTGAAAGCACATTAGTGGAATTATGAGTTTTTTAAAGGCACATTTTATACAGTTTTTCTTGATTTTATTTATATATATTTATATATAATATAATATATATTACTAAAGTGTGCTTTGAATACTGCTGAATTGGTTGTGATATTTTATTTGTGACAGTTGTGAACTAAAAAGACGCAGCTGCAGTGATATATACCTTTAGGGTGAGAAATCTATTTTTACATTACTGTGGCTTCCAGATAGTACCCATGACTCCATGTCACTCCATCTCGACTTTGACATGTTCAGATAATGAATACTGCTTATTTGCTTCTGTGTTAATACACATTCTGCATTTCTCATATTTAAAGAAGACCTGTCACTACTTTTTCCCTACGAAATACATCAGGATTAATGTATAGGTTCTGTAAAAAACAGTTACCTCTTTTTCTAATTCTAGTTGCTTTAGTGGAAGGTTGGAGCCTTCAAATACTTCCTCAATACACAGCTCTACTTTAAAAAGGACTCCCCACAAAATTACAATGCCACTGCAGCAGCCGTAGTGGTCTGCCGCCACAGGGGCATGCCTCAGGGCTCTAGGGCAATTGCCCACGATCCATGGGCATGAACAGTCTATTTAACTGTTTGTGTGTTTTCGGGACAGTTAAAGCACTTACCGGAGGTGCCTTTTCCCGCTATTTAACCTAGTAGGACTGAGGCCTACCTAAGTTCTTAAGCATACCACATGTCAACCATGTGACCCGATGTAGGCAATGTGATGGTGTCACATCAGTGTGCCACCTATGCTGCACTTCAGTAGGAGAAGCTGGCCTGCCACTCATCAGGGAAACAGGAAAAGGTAAGTTTATTTACTTATTTTACTAATGGGGCCATACCTAACTAGCTGTGGCCTATTTACCAACCTACCTGGGGTCTCTCTGCCACCTACCTACCTGCCTGTGGCCTATCTACTTAACTACCTGGGGCCTATCTACCTACCTATCAGGGACCTATCTACCTGGGGCCTAGCTAACACCTCTCTACCTAACTGGGGCTTATCTACCTCCCTACCTGGGGCCTACTAACTTACCTTCCTTCAGCCTACCAACCTCCCTCCTTGGGGCCTACAGACCTACCTATCTGGGGCCTACCTACCTGGGATCTATCAACCTTCCTACTTAGAGCCTACCTACCTAACTACCTGAGGCCTACCTACTTAGCTACCTTGGGCCTACTAACTTACCTACCTAGGGCCTACCAACCAAGGGCACTATTAACACTGGACTCCTTAGCTAAGGTAGGTAGGGTAGGCCGTAGGTAGGTAAGTTGGTAGGCCCAAAGTAGGTAAGTAGGTAGGACTTAGGTGGATAGGTAGACCCTATGAATGCAGGTTGATAGGCCCCAGATAGGTAGCTTGGTAGGTCCCAGGAAGGGAGTTTTGTAGGCCTCAGGAAGGTAGTTTGGGTCTACCCACCAAGCTCCCTAGAACATACCAACCTAATCTAATGGAGGTATATCTCCTTGTTTTGGGCCTACCTACCTACCTGGGGCCTTTTCCATTTAACTATCTGCCTAGGTCCTCACCTACCTACTTACCTTGAGCCTTGCCTGCCTACCCACCTACCTGAAGCCCCTATCTATCTACCTGTGGTCCTGTCTGATTATATAACTACTTGCCTTGGCCCTCAACTATCTACTTGGGGTCTTGTCTGCCTTTCTACCTACCTGGGGCCTTATTGCCTGCCTACCTACCTGAGACCTTACCTGCCTAAAAACCTACCTGGGGCCTTGACAACCTACCTATAGCCTTTTCTATGTATAGTTGAAACCAGGAGTTGATATTGGGAAACACACCATTTGGTGTATGCCATTGAATGTTCAGCATGTATATAGACAGCACCACACGTAAAATGAAAAAAGAAATGCAGAGCATGTTGAAGGTGTAGAGAAACAACGTACTCATATCAGGGGCAACAAAACACTTCTTGGAAACATATGAGGGGTCTTGTAAGACGTTAAGGTTCTTTGTAGTAGAGAAAGTATATAAGCCAAGGAGAGGAAGAGATTAGGTGCATTTGTTGAGGAAAAGGGAAGCACATTGGATCATAGAGTATGTGATCATTGTATACGTTTAATGATAATGAATATTATTTTAAATGTTGTCTAACCTGTAAGTACTGTTATGGTATATAAACACCCTTTAACTGTGAACAAGGGTTCGGGTGGAACCTGAATGAGCCATGTTTGTAGGTCGCCTCGCTCACACCTGCCTTTTCAGCTTTGCCCATAAATTTTCAATAGGATTGAGATAATTGAGATCAGGGCTTTGTGATGGCCAAAAACATTAACTTGGTTATCCTTACACCACTTTGTAACCAGTTTGCCAGTATGCTTTGGGTCATTATCCATTTAGAAGACTCATTTCCGCCCGAGCTTTAACTTCCCGGCTGATATGTCTTGAGATGTTGCTTCGGTATTGCCACATAATCTTCTTTCCTCATGATGTCAACTATTTTGTGAGGCGCTCCAGTCCCTCCTGCAGCAAAACAACCCCACAACATGATGCTGCCACCCTCGTGTTTCACAGTTGGGATGGTGTTCTTAGTCTTCCAAGCTTCTTCCTTTTTCTACCAAACGTAACGATGGTCATTATAGCCAAACAGTTCAATTTTAATTTGGTCAGAACACAGGACATGTCTCCAAAAATGTACGTCTTTGTTCCTATGTGCATTTTCAAACATTAATCTGGCTTTTATATGTTTCTTTTGGAGAAATGTCTTCTTCCTGGCAGAGTGGCCTTTCAGTCCCTGTTGATACAGTACTCGATTCACTGTGGATAATGAATTAATCTTACCAGCTTCCGCCACATTTTCAAAAGGTCTTTTGCTTATTGTTCTGGGTTGATATACACATGTCGGACCAAAGCACATTCATCTCTGAGACCCAGAAGCCGTCTCCTTCCTGAGTGGTATGATAGCTGGACACTATCATCTTGTTTGTACAGATGAACGAGGCACCTTCAGGTATCTGGAAAATGCACCCAAGGATGAACCAGACTTGTGCAAGTCCACAATTCTCTTCCTGATATTGTGGCTGATTTCTCTAGACTTTCCCATGATGTTACACACAGAAGCACTGTGTTTCTGGTATACATTAAAAACATCCACAGGTGAATCTCTAATTATCTCAGATGTTGTCAAAGACATGGCGTCATCTTATGGGCTGTCCCAAATTGTTTAAAGGCACAGTAATTATAGTGTATATAAACTTTTAACTTTGCAGAAAGTAATAAAAATGCCTTAAAAATTCTCTCTCATATTATTCTGGCATTTGGCAAATATAAATAATTGTCGCAATCCTAATTGACCTAAAATGGGTAAGGTTCATTCTGCTTTCATATCAGATAGTGAGAAAAACATGCATATGTGTCTTTTATATAGTGTTTGTAAACTTCTGGTTTCAACTGTATGTACCTTGCCTAGTTGGGGCCTTATCTACTGTTGGACCTACCTACCGGGGTATAACCACTTAATGGGTGGTCTATCTACCTACATACCAAATTGGGGGGGGGGGCTAATTAAATTTCTAATAGCATTGATTTGGCTAACTTATTTAGGGGGCTACCTATATTAAATGGGGGTCTACCTATCTTTAGGGCTATATTTAGTATTGATGCTGCCTGAAGGAGATCTGACCACAAAATATGATTCTGAGGGGTACGGGTAATAGCCATAGAACAATCTCCAGGGGTTTGTCCTCTCTTTCTCCCCCCAGGAGGAAGCTATGGCTTACACATAGTCTCTAAGCTATGGCTTATAATGGATGTAACTGCACTTTTATCACTTATATGTCTGCAGAGCCTGTGTACACAGGTATTTACCACTATATGGTCACTGTATGGTGGCAATATAAAGTCTTCAGAGCCTGTGTACACTGGTATCTACCACTATATAGTCATTGTATGGTAGTAATACACAGTTTACAGAGCCTGTACACAATGGTATCTAACACGATATGGTCACTGTATGGAGTTATGGTGGTAATAATTTTCTTTATAGACTTTATTTAGTAATTATAGGGGATTATCCAATCAAATTTTT
>JAODAL010079882.1:0-12425 GCA_025379985.1 Phyllomedusa bahiana | reverse complement strand
GGGTCCCGGCGCCCCCGGGGCCCAGTCTGTCGTAACGGAGGGTGGATCCGGGCCAACGAAAAGCGGTGATAGCTAACCCACGCCGGGGAAGGGAATCGTAGCCCCCGGGTTTTTCATAAAGGCCCCGCCGCAAAGGGGGGATGGACTTGCTGCGGCGTGAGGTACCAGGTCTTTCCCCCCTGGTGACTTGCTTGCGATGGCGGCCGGGGGTACAGCGGGGTACAAAAACGTAACCCCGGAGGCTATCGGGGCCCAGCAAAAGGTCAGGCAGGCAGCAGGGTTGTAGTAAAAGGAGGGGGCAGCGGTCGGGGCAGGCGGCAAACGGGAAAGGTAGGAAACAAGAAAGGGGAAACTGTACACGGGTAATCAATACGGAACAGATACTCTTAACGCACCAAAAAAACCAACAACTGGAAAAAGTATGGGGGGGATCCTTAAATAGGCCAGCGCCCGACAATAACCAATTATGGGGGACACGGGCCCCTTTTAAAAATTTAGGGGCCCGGGCGGGCCTTAAGGGGGCCCCCCAGGGGCACGAGGGCCGGGACGGGCAGGCGCGGCGTACACCGGGACGCGGCCAGGTAAGAGAGGCGGCGCCGGGGCAGCAGAGGGGGGGTCGGGGGCCCCCAGCCGCGCGAAAACCCCTCGAGGGGGAGATGGCGCGGGGGGCAGCGGGGGGCCGGCGACCCCGTGACAGTTTTTAAAAAGGATGGTGCAAAACTTCCCTCTGCTTCATACCAAGAGAAAACAAAAAAGATACACATCAGCCTTTAAATTTTTTTTATCATTAGTAACAATGTTCGAGTTTCCTTAGTGACAGGGTTGATCATCCGGCCATTTACCACTTATGTTATTTAAAGGGGTTTTTCTGCTAAAAAGCCCATTTCTAATGATGGGGACAGTAAAATAAGCACTTTGTAACTGGTTTGCATTACCTAAAAACCCTTGTATAATGATTGAGCTAAGTGTGCACTATAGCATTTCTGCAGTGGGCGCGACCATCCCCCTTTTGTGTTTTCTGGTGCATTTCATTCAACTGTTGGGGCCACCCCCCAGATGGGAAAACCCCCCCCGGCGCTGGATTTGGGTGCCTGCACACTCTGTGTTTACTCCCCCCTGAGATATCAGAAAAGCTGCCTGAGATGGCTGTTTTGTGTGTATAATAAGGTGTTCATCCTCTTATAAGATGGCCCCCATGATAGTTTTGTTAAATTTATCTGGGGGAATTACTGAGTAAATGCTAGATTCACTCTCCCCTCATATAACACAGTCTTATATCCTGTTCCCCCAAAATTTAAAAGCCTTATACTTTGCTTTTTGTCCCGCCTATAACAGGGGGGGGGGGGCAGAGAGCATTTCTCACATTGTTCATCAGTTAGGTGTGTGTATAATGCTTCAGCAATGCAGAGGGATGTTACAGGAGCTTTTGCAGTCTGAGAGGGAGGGGAAATTTTGCCCAAAGCATAGCAGGGGGTCTCAAGCTTTGTCCCTCTCCCTTCCCCCGATAACACAGAATGATATTTTCACAACTCTTCAGTGAGGGAGACAGCCTCGAGAGGAGAGCCACGCCTACTGGGAAAAAGACTCACCCCCGTTTTGAAACTGAAAAGATAAAAGCGCTCAAGTCTAGAAAAGCCCTAACGAAAAACCTTTAAAGAAAACCCGTCACAAGTTTTTTCCCCCCTGGGAGGGCCCGAACAAAGGTAGTATAGAATGCTGTTACCACTGCTGTGTCCCTTATTCCTAAATGCTGTGTTTTCGTGTATTTAATGCTAAATCGCAGTTTTTCAGCAGAAGGTCTTTGAAGAGTCATTCGGGGCGTCATTTTTTTTCAAACCCCGGGGCCAAATTGGGGCTTTTATTTTAAAACTGTAAATAACTGATTGGGGGGTTTTGGCCTTTGGTGGGGGATCAAACACCTACTCATGAATAAGATTGAGGGGTAAAAAGCTCTTAAAATGCTGCATCTTTCAGAATAAGGGGAAAAAAGCGCGGAAACGCGGGCTGCACTACTTGTGCTGCCCCCGAAAGGGGGGGATAAACCCATGTGGGTTCCCTTTAACTTCCCAAAAATTTATTTTTTTCACCCTCCTTTGGTCATCCTTTTATTGCACCAATAAGTATATTTTATATAGGTGATTTAACATGTATTTAGTTTACCGGTAAATTTTTTTTCTTGTTTTCTTCCATGTAAACAGAGTTGTGTTTTTATGGACCCAAAGTGTCCAATAGTCAGAAAAAACGAAAAATGTTCAATGGGAAATGTTTGGTGGTGGTCATTTTAGAATGACAAGCCAGTCAGACTTGCATGCAACTCTCTGTTCTATGGGAGATTTGAGTACATCCAAACACACCACACACCCCTTCCTGTCCAAAAACGGAAATTGGAATTGGCCAAGAACGCACCCCCCAGAGGGGATCGACATCAAATTTGATGGAAAAACCCAAAAAGTCAATAGGGAAATGTAAGGGAGGGATAATGGTTATTGAGGAGGGGTTTAATGTTAAATGGCACAAATTCATCGTAGATGTTTGGCTATTTTCCCCGTCAGGGGGGCGGGCGGGGGGGTCCCGTCCCCTCCCCGGTCGCCCCCCTCCCCTCAGGGGGTCCGGGAAGGGGTGCCGCGGTCCCGAAAACCTCCCCCTGCTCCCAGGCCCCGGCCCCGGTCACTTACCTCCCCCGCTCCTGTGACGCTGCTCCTGCCTGTCCCAGCCCCCCGTGCGCGTCCCGTGCTTAGGGCCGCGGCGCGCGACGGGGGTTTTGGATTTAAAGGGCCGCGCCCGGTAATTTGTAAATTGCGGCGCGGTCCTTAAAAGAATAGTCCCAGCACTCTCGCCAGATTTTTTGTGCGTTTTAGTCTTGGTGTGTTGGAAGTCCTGTCTGATTCCCCTGTACCCTGTTTCCCGACCCTTGCCCTTTTGCCGCCCCGCCTGACCGTCTGCCCCCCCCTTTGACCCAAAACCTCTGCTGCCCCCGACTCCTGCTTGTCCCCACTTGCCTCTGGTACGTTTCTGCCCCACGCTTTTCCCCGGCCCCCATCGAAAGAAGCCCGTCGGGGGTAGCGCCCTGATCCCTCACGCCGCGCAATCCACCCGCTTTGGGGGGGTTTGGTGTTTCCCGGGGGCAACTTAGACTTGCTCCTGGCGTGGTTTAACTATTCGCTTGCGGTGGCCGCGAATCCACCAAACCTTACACCCCCATAAAACAGTTGATCCCTCAGACCCCCAACGCTCAGCCCCTAGTCAGGGGATTGTTTGGGCGTTTTTTTTTACTGAAATTTTTTTTTTCGTTAGCAACCCCTTTTAAACCCTTTTAAGGCGATCCAAAGGTTCACACGTGGTATGTGTTCCTCTAAGTGTTTTTTTTAAAGGGGGAGGGCCCCCTTTTTTTTTCCACCCAAATATCCCTGTCCCTCTTTATTCCTTTATAAATTATTAAATATATATAATTTACTGTAATCTCCCAAACAAGCATCTTTCTGGTTCCTAACTTTCATTTTGGCTACAATTCATATATTGAAGTTTTTCATAATTTTTTTCCGATTTTGATCATAAAAAAAAAAATGTCTGTATTCTGTTGATTTTGTACTAATCTATAAACGCTAAATTATTGAAGAGTATAGAAATACTAGAATTTTTTTTTTCTTACTGAACCATAAATGTCCCTTTTTGACTTTCCAAAAAGTTGGGATATATGAATAAGGTGCTCATGTGATTGACAGGCAATGACTTTAAAAAGGTTTAGATCAGACTAGGACTGACCAGTGAAGCTGAATTTTAGGATCCTTGCTATCGCTAGTGTACATGACTGCACATGCCTCTTGCTTTCTTTGTCCAAGCCCAGGCCCTTGCACCTTTGTGGGCCAGGCAGAGCCTGGTTTAAATCGGAATAAGAACATTGCCTTAGATGAGGCATATTGGGAGGTAGCTTGCTGGCATATGGATAGAGGGTACCAGCGGTAACAAGGACAAATGAAATATCTGTGTAGCGTCAAAACCTCACCATACATTGCCTTCTATCTTAGCTTCTTGGATCTTTGTGAGTGTGGCATGGAAGAAAGGGGAAGATTGAGGATAACAGGAGCCATATTTGATTTTTTTTGAGTGCTTGGTGGGCTAAGCCTTGCAGTATCATGTTGAAATGTATTGGTATTTCTTTTATATCCACTGTAAAAGCATCTCATTGAGTAACTTCTTCTTTGTTACTGTGGCCTTAGAAGAAATACATCACTTTTTTGATGGGTTAAATTGAACGCTAAAGAATTTTTCTAAAATGCCAATATTAGCATATGGGAAATCTTCATAGATTTTATTGTATTGGAAAATAGTGTTTTGGGAGATATTTCAGAAATCTTTGTGTTTTAACCATAAAGTAATATGTGTATAATAAAACATAAAAGAATAAAACATAAAAGGGCAATCAAATTTTAATGATCTGGATGAAATTTGTAGTCTCACAAGAGTTATTCTCACAGTTTACAGGAACACTTATCATTCTCCTATTATAAGAATTCCCACCAGGGGAAAACAACATTAGATGGAGACACATTATGCAAAGACTTGATGCAAAAATTCTATTGAAAACATAGCTGTAAAATTTTGAGTCAATAGAAGGGGACCGGCGTTCACAATCCTTATCTCTTATCCAGAAACGGACCAACTGAGTGTCTTTCGCTCTGGAAACCTAGCATGTCCATGTGTTACATAGACAGACTGCTGATTTCATGGAATAGAGTGTTATGCAGAGGAACTGAACACTTGTTAATAGCAGAGGCGTAACTTGAAGCTTCGGGGCCCTAGTGCAAAAAGTGAATTGGGTCCCCGAGCTACCATCTGCCACTTAAAATTCTGTGTGTCTCCTTTGTGGAAGAAGAGCTTTTGGGCCCCCTCAGAATGCAGGAAAGGTACGACTGCTAGCTCTGCACCCCCTATAGCTACGCCCCTGGCTAATAGGTATGTAGGTAGGTGCCCCAGAATATAGTTATATTTACTTATACTGTAAATCCTTTTTTTTTTTTTTGCTGTGAATTATTTCATGCACAGTGCAAAATCTGAGAGGGCGGAGCATGACACTGGGATTCAAACAAAAGAAAAGCGCTCTGTTAGGCTCCACCCCTGTGTTAAGCTCCGCCCCTCTTTGGTTTGGCATTAGAGGGGGAAAAAAAAAACTATTAAAATTGGGTAAGATACATTATGACATTTTTCATTAGTTTATTACAGACATCTGCATGCAGGTCACATACTCTAACCTTGCCTTGTCTTTGAAATTGACATGTTTCTGAAAGAACCCTGAAAGCCCAGTTAAATGGAAAGATTACTGTATGACCCTTTAACATTGTCTAAAGTTCAGCAAAAGATTCAATTCTGAGAATAACCTCTTGACTATAGAATTTATTCTGTTCACATAGAAGAAAAAGAGGAACTGAAAAATACCCAAATAGAAGCAATGGATGTTTTGCAAGTCTAATGTGTAATATTTGAATAATTCTTGCTGAGACCAAGTGAATAGAGAAATGATTAAAAAATGGAAGAATAACAGCCTTGGAACAAGTAGAAAAGTTATCTTCCCACGCATACACGGATGTAAAGTATGTGCTGTGAATTTCTGGGCTGTTATCCTAAGGGTTGCTGCTGCAGACCACGCAACCTTAAAGGGGTCGTCTCACTACAAGGATTGCTGTTAAAGATCTTGCAAAAACAAGTCACTTTGCCAATATGTGTCCATAACAGTGTCCTACCTATTTCCTAGATTTACTTTGTATGGGACCTGCATATGCTTCATCAGGTCGCTGTAGCTAAAGACCTTTTCACGATCTCTCCATGATAGGCTGCCATGCGCTGTTGCTATAGCTACAGACTGTTTGATCTCTCATGTCAGGCTGCAGCACTGGTCGCTATAGCTAAGGGCCTGTTCAATTCTCGATGATAGGCTGCAGCGTGGTTGCTATAGCGACCAGACCTGTTGATCTCTCCTGATAGGCTGCCAGCACTGGTCGCTATAGCTACAGGCCTGTATCAATCTCTCATGATAGGCTGGCAGCGCTGGTTGCTTTTGCTACAGGTCATGGCTTCTACTGCAGCTGTGTTGAAGCAGGTAACACACCCTGAATTCAAATGAAATCAAGATAACCAGGACAAATCAGTATAGTGAGTCAACCTTTAATGGGGTTGTCTGCGTTCATTGATTGGGAGTTATTTTTTGCACATTATATGACCTTAGAATATGATAAGGCTTGTGTACCTTGCTCCACCTTAGCATTCAAAACATTGCTACCGTCTTACCTTTTCTGCACTACCCCGCCTCCATGTTGACAATCACTTTCCAGCGGCAGCAGTTTTGATGCATTGACTGACTGGCATGGACCGCTGCAGTGGTGAGCCCATGTCGGTGCGAGAGGGTAGTAGCAAAGTACCTGTGGAGAGGGAAGACAGCATCGCTAGTATCTGACTTGAGAGGAGAGGCGTGAGTACAAGCTTTTTATTTTAAGACTATCCTGGCTGAAAATTGTAATAAAACTAAGCGGACAAACTCCTTTAAAAAGAAATGGGTAACCTGATGAAGATTCCTTGTTTACCTCACAAGAAAAGCGTTGGGCCCATGTATGAAGGACTTTCTTTGCTGCCATAGCAAGCTATCAGTGCTCCCTTTTCAATTCATATTGACTGCTCTGAAAAAATAAGAGTGGAGTATGATTGGTTTCTATGGGCAACAAAGAAAGTCTTAGACATAGTTTCCATTTTCATGTGGCCCTATGTGCTCTATGCATACTGTCTAAGAAATTATTTTTTGGATAAGTGATGTCTTAGATCCATGATCAGTGTCTCCAGGCTCGTCGCTTAAGGGAAACATGTATGATTTTTGGGCTGCCAGGCATTATTTTTTTTTGTGCGCTTTTGTACCGTTGAATGGCGTATCTATGAACCTTTCTACAGGGAGTCGTAGATTTAGGGAGACATGTATGAACGGGGCTGGGCCAGATATCTGGGGCGACGATGTATGATCGGTCTTTTAGCCTTTTTTTGCTGTAACCTGCGCCTCCCGGCGAATACCCCTGGCGGGACGCTGGGATGCGGTGTTAGGCGCTGAGTTCGCCACTTCAGAGTTCAGCGCCCGGCTTGAAGGGGCGGGCAAATTGGCGCGGTGTGTGCGCGTGGTAGGCGTTCCGGGGCGGGATGCGGCATGTGCTCGAAAACTCCGAGAACATGTACGATCGCGAGTCGGCAAGTGCGGCGCAATGCAGGCAGGTCGCCAGATGCTCGACAGGCAGACCCTAGTTTATTTTGGTTCTAAATGCTCCGGCGAGCGAATGTGAATCAAAGAAACATAACATGAGAAGATGCAGATGAGATCGATACAGATAAATTCGGGCGCTCTACTCGTAGCGGATGAGTTGATTCCAAAAAAAAAATCGCCTTTTAAAGGCATAAACATTATCACAAAAAGAGCTCAAACCTCAAAAAAAAAAAATTTACATAAAAAAATCATTTTCCCAAAAAATTTCTCAAAGGGCGCAAAAAATAAGAATTGGATTTGGAAATTCCCGGGGAATACATTTAATTAAATTTCTAAAAAGCTATTCTCATTGGTCGGAAAGGAAACCCGGCCCAAATTTAAAAAAATGGCCCGGAAAGTAAACCCTTTAAAAACCCTATGGAAAAACTATTGACCACAAAAAATCAAAGGGGGGGGACAGTTCAAAATACAGTAAAAATGCAGAAAAAAAGAGCTGATTGGCTGAGTTTAGCGGGGGTTTGGCATCTGGGCCCAATCAAAAATGGGAAGGGGAAAGGGCCCCATTTACCCTATGGAAAAAGTTTAAAAACCAAATCAAAATAAAAGGGCGGGACATTTCCCAAAATACATTTAAAAATGCGGGAAAAAAAGAGCTGATTGGTTGGGGTTTAGGGGGGGGTTGGCTTATCCCAGCAATAAAAGCGAGCTTTTCTCCCATTGTGTCTATGGAAAAGATCGGCGCAAAAAAAAATTCGGCGCCCCCTAGGTTTGTTAAAATTTTTTTTTTTTCTCTGAAAAAGAGTTTCAAACCTTCTTTTAAAGAAAAACCCAATTAAACCCCAAAACAATGGTTTGTCGCGGGGCCCGGCGCTACTAGGGAATTTGGATCCGAAAATTTGCCGGGAAATCCCGTAATTAAAAATTTTGTAAGCGTTTCTCATTGGGGTCGGGAAAAAAAAGGAAAAAGGGGGGGGACATTTTAAAAAAAAAAGGGTGATTGGCTGGGGTAGCGGGGGCTTGGCACCCCAACCCAATAGAGCGCGAGTCTTCCCCATTTAGTTATGGAGAAGGGCGAAATGCAATTCGGCGCCAGCCCCGTGCGGCAGGGAGTATGAAAAAAAAAGATCTTTTTTTTTATTAATTGAAAACATTATAGATAAAGCCTGCAACCTTCTCTAAAAATAAAGCGGGTTAAAATCCCTAAAAACGCTTTTTGTCGCCAGACCGGGGGGCTCCCCTTTAAGGGAATTTGAAATAAAGAAAATTTCCCGGGAAAAATTTACAGTAATTCAAATTTTTTTTAAGCTTTTGATTGGTCGGCCCTAAAAAACCAGCCAATCAGAATAGGAGCAACAGGGGCCCCATTCAAAACCTATGGGGAGTATTGCCCAATCAAAAAATAGGGCAAAACAGGGCCCAAATTCTAACCTATGGAAAAAAATTTGCCCAAATTTTCATATTCAAAGGGGGGGACATTTTAAAAATACAGTACAAAGGAAAGAAAAAAAGGTGATTGGTTAAAGGCCGGGGGCTCTTTCCAGCTTTACCCAAATCAGAGCGCGAGCTACTTTTCATGGGTTTTCTATGGGGAAAAGAAATTCAGAGCGGCTCTGGATTGGCAAAATTAAAAGAGGCGGGTTTTTTGGCCCAATGGGGAAAAGCGAGGGGACGCTTAGGGGTTTTTTAAATTTGCAATCTGAAAAAAAAAGGTACAGGGCCCCGGAAATCAAATGTTAAGATTTACAGAAGTTGCCCCGATGGGTATTTTAAAATAAATTTAATAATATGGGGGAAAAGAAAAAAAAATATTTTTAATTTTCACAAAAATTCATTTTTTTTTATTTCTTTATTTTCGTTACCCAAAATTTACTATTGTCCTTGGCTAACAAAAATAAAGAAAATAAACAGGGTTTTATTGAATTTTCATTTTTTTTTTTTAACCCCCCCCATTATTATTCTGCATTTTTACTGTAAATTTTTTAAAAATCCCGGGCCCTTTTAATATGATTTGGGCAATATTTCTCATAGGGTTTGAATTTGGGGCCCCCGTTTGTCCTTTTTTATTGGTCAAAACTCCTCCCTAGGTTAGAATGGGCACTGGGCGCTCCTATTTGATTGGCTGGTTTATGCCGACCAAACAGAAAAGCTTAAACAAAATTTTTAAATTACTGTATTTCCCCCCGGGGATTCTTCCCCTTTTCAATTCCCTATTTAGCGCCGGGGGTCTGGCGACAAAAGCGTTGTTAGGGATTTAACTGCTTTTTTTTTTATTTGAAGGTTTGAGCTCTTTTTCTGATAAGGGTTTCCCCGTAATAAAAATTTATTTTTTTATTTTTATTTCTCCATGCCACCGTCGCTTTAGCGCCGGGGATTGCATTGCTCCGAGGGCTCCCCAGACTACAATGGAAGAAAAGCTCGCGCTTGTTTTACTGGGATAGCCAAAACCCCGCCCAGCTCAGCCAATCAAACTCTTTTTTTGTATTTTTTTCTGTATTTTGAACTGTCCGCCTTTTTATTTTTTGGTTCAAATTCTCCCCTAGGCTTTAATGGGTCCCTGTGCCCCCTATTCTGAATTTGGGCCCAAATAGCCAAGCCCCCGCTAGCTCAAACCCCTCAGTTTTTTTGCATTTTTTTTCTGTTTTTGAACTGTCCCGCCTTTTATTCTGAGGGGTCAATAGTTCTCCATAGGTTTTTAAAGGTTCAATTTTGCTCCTATTCTTTTTTGGCCCGGGTTTTTTGCCGACCCAAAGAGAATAGCTTTCAGGGAAATTTTAAATTTCTGTATTTCCCCGGGAAATTTTCCCAAAATCCTAATTTTTTGGAATTTCGCGTTCGAGGGTTTTTTGGGGAAAATGATTTTTTTAAATTTTTTTTTATTTTTGAGGTTTGGTCTTTTTTTGAGATTTTTTTCCGCTTTTAAAAAAGGCATTTTTTTATTATTTCTCTGACGGACCTTTTAATGAATTTTTTTTTTGTTTTCCCGCCCGTCCCCGAAAAAAATAAAATGTTTAAGGCCAGTTCCCCCCACTGGCCCCACAAAATGGCGAAGGGGACAGGGGAAAAAAATTTCCCCCCATGTAAAGAGCGCATCCCTCGGACGGTGAATATTAGGCGCAGCCCGGGATTTGGCCCCAAACCTGCACTGCGCCCCCCCTTTTGGCGAGGCGCGGCGGACTTTATATTTTTATGTATGACCGCGCTACCTCGGGGCGGCGAATTTATAGGCGCAGGGGCCCACTGCGCCCAAGTCCGGGATGGGGCCCCAAACACTGGGGAAGGGCGGCGGGAAATTTAAATAGGATGTAGGGGCGCGCCCCGGGCCCACATAAATCAGGCGAAAAATTTTGCCCGGAAAAACCCGGGGGAAAGGGGGCCCCGATCCCTGGCGAGAAATTTTAATGTGCCCCCGGGTGTCTTTTCAGCCCATATCAGGCGCAGGCCCCCTTCATACATGTTTAAAAACTCCCTCACACCATTCTGGGCATATTTCATTTTAGCCTGGGCGCTTTGTGGGAGGGGGGGGGGGTGCTAGAAATGAAACAAAAGGGGTACTTTTTTTTAGCTTCGCCCAGGGTTTTTTAGGCCATTACAGGTGGAAAAAAGGTTTGAGCACTTTTTAAAATGGGGTTTTCCTGGGGCCAGAAATGTTGCCTTAGCGCTAGGGAATTTCGCCCGAAATTTTTGACCCACTGTATAGAGGGTTCATAAAAAGAGGCACCCTTCTATGCCCTTTTTTTTTTTCGTGCTTTTGAATCTATGAACCCGTTTTAATGCAGGGGCGTTTGAAATTTTGGGACTTTCTACCTAAAAAAGCCCACAAATTTTGTCTCAGGTAAACCCTTTTAAAAAATGCCCCTACCTGTTCCAGCGAAAAGTTTTCCCGGAAATTTTCCATACTTTAAGCTTTTAATGTTTTAGCTTCGTTTTGGTTGTGTGCAACACCTCCAGCACACCCCTTGATCTCAGGAGCACAAAGTTCAGTGGGCTCTGTAAGGCGCCTGATATTGGAGTGCGCCTGGTTAAAAATAGAGTGAACAGGGCAAGTTTTTTGGCTAAAAAGATGGCAGACTTCTGATCCCATTCTTACATGTCGCCCCTAGTGTAAAAGTAACCTCTCTTAGTAAATACTTGTGTTACCATAAAAAAAATAAAAAAAAACTCCGGAGCATCTTTCCTTACGTCTTTATGTTGCATATTTCCCATGATTTTTACCAAACTGTCAGCTGGGTGTAACCAATGGTGGGGGGTGTCACTGCACAGTGTGATATTGTCCAATCCGTGATTACAGTCGGTGTGCGCAGGGACACACACTGGAATAGTAACACCCATCTGACAGATTCAGTAATACAGAGGAACAGCACAACACAGAATTATAAGTGAAGATGCTCCAGAATTGTTATTTCACATGGAGCAACCAAGTGTGCTACTATTAAAACAGATATATCAGGAATGGTCACGGGTCCTTTTTAAGGCTTTGTGCTTCTTTTGAGAATTACACAAGAGGCACAAGATAGCAAAATAAGCACCTTAAAATAGGAACCCTTTTCATCTTAATTTGTCAAATAAAGGTTACAAAGCAACAAAAGTCAACTAAATTACTTGTCGATAATCATTGTGGCCACAATCCATCAGGCTGTCGGCCTCATTCAATTAGGCTGAGACCTTCTGGTAAGAAAAAACTCTTTTGCTAGTATGAGCCCAGACATTGTCTGCAGATCAGCAAATGTTGAAGGCAAAGACATAATATGTTTATGTTGTACTTGGGTCTGGATTTAGCAGTTGCCACTACAGATCCAATACTAACAGTAATAAAAATTAAACAAAAAGGCCTGGTGCTGGCTTGTGTCTGTATTCTAGACAACATCACTAGGTTATGAATAATGTGATTATTATAGTAATTGTGTTATAAATTAATATATTATTACTATCTTAATACTAAGGTCTGGATTTGCTGGAGCCCCGCAAGCAGTGGCATAAGCCATGTCAGGAAACAAAGTCTAAGGAGCCTCCTGGTCTTCGTCAGAGCCTACTGCAAGGCCAGTTGATCTTGTGCGGTGGGAGACTCCCAGGTCGCTACCCCTGACATGATTTGCTCGTGGTGGCGGCACAGGTGTGCAGTGTACAGAATCGTAGGTAGAGACGTAGTCAGGGACAGGCAGGTGGCAGGCAATGTAGTAGGAGGAACCCGGCA
>JAODAL010079881.1:0-12425 GCA_025379985.1 Phyllomedusa bahiana | reverse complement strand
TCATTAGTTTTTTGTAAAAAATTTTTCAGTATTGTTTTGAAAATTTGGTGCATGTTGTTCTGCCCCCTGTAAAACACTAAAAAATACTTTAGTTTTTATTATTCGGTGTGGGTGAACATAATTTTGACTCAATGTAGAGTTGAAATCATTTGCTCTGTTTTTGGCCTTTTTGTGCACTAAAACCCCCGTTAGGACCTTTGTCTTTGGGGGAAAATCATGGTTGCATTGTTATATCACGCTGTGCCTTACCACAAGTACTGATTTCCCCGGTTTATTAAAAGTCACAAAAGCCTTGCAGACATTGTGATGGTACAGATGAGACTTACTGACCCTGGTGGCCCATTTGGGGAGATACAGGGCCATCATCATCTTAATAGGCCTGCAATAAGCATCACACATTACTAACAGATGGCCCCTTTGTTTCCCCAAAGGGGGCCCCCGCTAAGGAGTTTAAAAGAGAGGGTGAGTTCTTTAGTTTTTTGGACCCCTTAGTGTGGATGGGTTAATTTTTCATTATTCAAATAGGAAAATACATTTTTTGTATACAGCTCACCAACTCCACATGTTCTGATATGCCAAGCTAAAGATTCTCTTGAGGGGTGGATCCGCCCTAGGCAGGGGGCGTAGTTAACAAGAAAAAAAAAACAAAATGTGGTCCAGCCACCCGAAGGTAAAATTAAGTCCAAATTTTATTTTTTCTTTTAAAAAGTTAAAAAAGAAATATAGGGTGTAAATGCCCTCAGCATCAGGCTAAAAACAACCTACGCGTTTTGGGACAAACGCCTTATTCGTGGCCACTATCTGGCGCCGGGAAAAATGTGGTTATCATAGCGCTCGATAAGTGCTTGTTTTTTCCCTAATTGCGGCCATATTTGGCGATTGAGCCGAAGTTAAATGGTGTATTTTGGAGCCTTACTTTGCGTTGTAATCGTGCTGCAATATACCCGAAGTATGGGCCTCAGGGTTGGGACAGTGTATTCTTGTGCCCTAGGCAAATAAGGCACAAAGCGCCCCCCCAGATGGAAAAATTCCCTGTACCCCCCTTTACCCCCTTGGCCCCTTTTTGGGGGGCTATCCCTATGCTTTTTCCCCCTGGGCGCAGTACGGGGGGGAAAAGAAAAAATGACTGAAAGGAATGGGGCTGGCCCCAAAACTTTGAAGTAAGTCCCGCGCTGGCCAGCACAAACTTCTAAACCCCCGCTATAATAGTCTGTCCCCGTCGCTGTACCCTGAAATTTGCCATTAAATTCATTTATATGACCTTTTAGGTGGAGCTTTTTGACTTATTATGGGACTCCTGGTTATGGCTAATCTTGTCAAATCTGATGGGATCGCTGATGGAGTTTTGGATTAGATTGGAGCCTTACTTAGCATTTTTAGAAATATTTTTATAGCCTTTAACATTGCAGGTGGGTGCAGGCACTACTAGAGGGAGCAGAGTACAATTTATAATCATATGCAGTAATTGGCTCCCCCCAGTGGTGGCTACAGATAACAGAATTTTACATCTTTGTGAAGGGAACTTGCAACTCTGTATTGGCAAACAATGCTCCCACAGCTATAAAATTGCTGAGAAATTAAGGCACAGAAGTTTTAAGCTATTTAGATTAAAAAAAGGTCACTAGCTTTGAGAGCAATATTCAAGGTGCTTATAAATAACCCAAGTCTATTAAGTGAACTCCTCTAATAAACTTCTAAAATTTGGTTCTTGTTCAAGAAAATAGATTTTCTAAGAATTTCGGTTCCTCTTAACCTTGTTTGCTTCAAATAAATTGCCGGCATACCCCTCAGATCAGGACGCCTAATAGGATTTGGAGGCTGAATTAAAGTTTCAGGGCATAGTTTATCTGCAGCGTACACTGCTGGATAACAGAGCAGGAGATTTATTGGTGCCATGAGGTTGAAGCCTTTAAATATAGATTACTTTTTTCCTGGTCCGCACAACAAACTGGCTAAGCCCATCTGTATGTAATGTCTGTGGCTGTGTATTATCTGTGACATTTTTCTGACCGGATCGAAGCAAAACAGTATGTACTTTGATCGGCTATAACATTAAAGGGGTTGTCTCACTACAAGGATTGCTGCTTTTTATGTTAAAGATCTTGCAAAAACAAGTCAGTTTGCAATATGTGTCCATTAACGGTGTCCTACCTATTCCTAGATATCCCCTCTTGTATGGGCTGCATCTGCTCCTCAGGTCGCTATAGCTACAGACCTGTTTGATCTATCCTGATAGGCTGCCAGCACTGGTTGCTATAGCTACTTCTACTGCAGCCTAGTAGAAGCGAGTAAACACGCCCCTGAATTCAAAGTGAAACAAAGAAAACAGGACTGAAGTGAGATGAATCAATGTAGTGAGACAACCCCTTTGATGTTACCTGCCAGGGCAATCTTATCCATTGGGAAAACTTGGTAGTTGCCCAGAGACCCCACAAGCAAATGGGCTTTAGGTGTTGAATACATGTCCCAGGAATCCCAGGGCACATGTCTTGGATCTCTGGGTCGGCACTGCTCATTTAAATGTTTGTATGCTGTTAGGACATGCAAACAGTTAAAAGCCATGGCCATCGACGCCCCACCAATTACTCCTATAGGCTTTAGACTGCCTTCAAGAAGTGAACAGGTTCCCCAAAGTAAATTGGTGTGCTTGACCTCATATGGGGATATGTCTTGGCATGGCCATGTCTGATGACTTGTATTTGGGCAGAGCCCACTGCACCGCTATGCTCAGCAGCCTATACTCCTGATAATGGGGTTTTGCTATCATTGTCTGGGTCCCACACCTATCTCGGGAACAGGTCCCCGAATATCTCAGTGCAGACTGGAGAGTCGGTCACGCTTGCACACGACTTTGCATTCTGATCTATGGGTGTTCTGAGTAGAGCCGAAAAATCTGGAATCTCCTAGAATAGAATGGAGAGTGACTGCGCGTGGCCAGCTCTCCAGCCGGCACTGGGAGTGGTGGACATGTTGCGCACTCATGGCAAAACCCCATTTAAGACAGCCCTGCCTTATATTATTTAGTTCCCCCTCATGCCACCACACGGGTCATGGACGCCACAAATCTTGTGAAGGTATCCTGTGGTATCTGGCACAAAGACGTTAGCAGCAGATTCTTGACGTGCTGTAAGTTGTGAGGTGCGTCCTCCATGGATCAAGCTTGTTTTCCAGCACCTCCCACCAATGTTCGATTGGATTGGCGTCTGGGCAATTTGGAGGCCAAACACCACCTTTAACTTTGTCATGTTCCTCATTACTGGATCATTGTGCAGTGTGGCAGGGCACTGCCATGATAGGGTGGTTCACAAACCGCTTTTCATCCTCTGTTTCCCCAGGCTGTGGGTGGTTCTATAGCAGTGATTAACATGGTTAGTTTCCCTATAACTAACTGAGACATTACAAAGACGTAAGCGCAGGAGATTTACTCTTCAGTTAACAAAGCTACAAGTGCTCTGAGAAGTGAAAACAATTGCTTATCTGTAAATAAAAGCTAATCTTGTTAAAAGTTAAGAATCTTCTGCAGAGTGAGCTCCGTCCATGTTGACATCATTCCTTGCACTCTGTCTATTCAGATAGGAGGATTATGGACGTAACCATAGAAACCTGTGTATACTCAGAGCAGATAAATACTCATGACCAAGGTGAAATCAAAAGACCAATGTATTTGAAAATAAGTCTTGAATTGTCTGTTCCCACATGTTGAAAGCTAATCTTTATAGTGAGAAAACCCATTTACTGTCCACATGATGTCAGGAGCCAAGGTTTCCCAACAAAACACAGCGTAGAACATTATACTGCCTCCATTGGCTTGTCTTCTTCACAAAGTGTGTCCTATGGAGGCAGTATAATGTTCTACAAAGTGTGTCCTGGTGCCATCTCTTCCCTGGTTAGTGATGCACATTATAGAAAAGAAAACCATCCGACCAGGCCACATTGTTCCACCAGTTCCATCTTTTCTGGTGGAAGTGGTCACCGGCCGTCCTGTGGACTGCTGTGACTACTGGGTGAAGTGGCTGAGGTTGTCTTCTCTGCCTGCTGAGGTCATTAAACCGGTTTTCCAGCAGGAGTTGGGGGAGGACAAAAAATGGAGCCTGGCTGGTAAACATTTTTTTTAAAAAGTTATATTTTCCTACCTGTCTCCGGCTGTGGCCGATCTGGAGCAGTCTGGTGATCGGCTCCTCTTCAGTTTGGGTTCGCGTCCTGACGCACAGAAGAGACTCCCGCTCCATTTTAGGTGAACGGAGCACAAGCCTTTTTGTGTTGTGACTCAGACTCCGCAGTGGATCCGATCACTTTGGAGCTCCATAGCGGAGTGGTGAGGGACGGGCAGCTAAGTATAACTTTTTTACTAGCATGGCTCCATTTCTCCCCCCCCCCCTCCCCCCCGCCCCGCAGGACAACCTTTTAGGAGCCTCCAGTGGAAGTTTACAAAGGTCCAGCCATGTTTCACAAATATGGGGTGGATTAAATAAAAAGTGGATGAACCAGCCACCCAGACAGTACAACTAAATACAGATAAGTGCCTGTGAGTGCCCAGAGTGTCAGAAGTGTGTGTGTGACAAAAAGTGGTGGGTTATCATTTCGGGATCTTGGAAGGCCCGACTGAGAAGATGTGTTCTCAGGCCGAACGTAAAACTATTTGTGTTGTAAGTTCGCCTGATTATTCGGGGTAGCATGTTCCAGAGAACTGGTGCAGCACATGTAAAGTCTACGAGACGTTCATAGGAGGTTCGGAGGAATGTAATCTGATATCGGCAGCAGAGTGGAGAGACCGGATAGGGTGGTAGACAGGGATGATGAAGGAGATGTAGGGGGGTGCAGCACTGTGGAGAGAGCGGGTAGGGTGGTAGACAGATGAGGAAGGAGATGTAGGGGGGTTGCAGCGCTGGGGAGAGTGCGGGTCGGGTGGTAGACAGAGATGAGGGAGGAGATGTAGAGGGGTGCAGCGCTGTGGAGAGAGCGGGAAGGGTGGTAGACAGATGAGGAAGGAGATGTAGAGAGGTGCAGCGCTGTGGAAAGAGCGGGTAGGGTGGTAAACAGTGATGAGGGAGATGTAGGGAGGAGCAGCACTGTGGAGAGAGCTGGTAGGGTGGTAGACAGAGATGAGGGAGGAGCTGTAGGAGGGTGCAACGCTGTAGAGAGACCGGGTAGGGTGGTAGACAGAGATGAGGGAGGAGAGGTAGGGAGGAGCTGCACTGTGGAGCGCTTTATGGGTGAGAGTGATGAGTTTTTGTATTCTGTACTGAAGGGACAACCAGTGCAGCGAGTGACACAGGGTAGAGGTATCCAAAGAATGGGAGGAAACCACTTGAACTGCCAAGGGAGACTCTCAACTGACTAATGGGGGGCAAAGCCTCATGCAATTGCTTGCCTCACAATGGCTATATAGCATATTGGTGCTAGTTGATAATTTGGAGCAAGTGTGAAGATTTTTGTAGGACTGGATTATAACTTTTATTCATTCATGAGTTATTTTATTGGGGGCATACTCTACAGTGCCGTGGCATCTAGTATACTGCCAGTCTGTGATTACCATGAAGAGTCTGACTGTAGGCCCCCAATCTGCACAAGCCTTTATGTTCCTGGAAATATCCCCGGCATGTCAATTACCCGGCTGCATTATCTATTACAGTCTGTAGACTCCGGTTATTTTTAGCTCACAAGATCTTCTCGCCGTGAGCAGGAATTTACTTCTTGTGTTATCTCTATTTAGATGGTGGACAAAAGTATTGAAATCTGGAGCGAGCTCCTGAGGGTGGGACCTTTCAAGCATTCTTGTAATAGGGAGACATGTTCGATTTAGATTAACGCTGCCTATTTTGGCCTTCAGCACGCTGCATTCCTTGTCTTATTTTCACCTTCTGAGAGCTGTAACGTCGTTCCCATCGACAGTTGTATTTTTTGATTGCACTATTTTGGGATAAATATAATGTATTGAAATTTTTTTGTGGAGTGGAAAACATACAACAATGCATCAGGTCTTTGGGTTTAGTTATTTTGGTGCAGAAACCGGATACATTTGCAAAATGGAGCAAACGTAGTCCAATTTAGACTGTTTGCCCTAAAGACGTCAATGGTTCCGTCGCCGCCCTGCCACAGTACCAATGAGGATGAATTTGTATGGTATCCTGACGAATACCACAAATGGGCAGTTAAAGGGAATGTGTCATCAAAAATGACTTGTTTAACTCACATTTTTATGTTCAACACATTTTTTTAAGAATTTTTGGTTATATTTTTTTTTTACATTTTCCATATCACTTTCAATGTTTTTTTTTTAATAATTCTTAATTCCTGCAGTTTTCACTTTGGCCACTAGGCCTAATAATTGTCTGACACTTCCTGTTCTGTACAGACAGATTCTCAGTTGTCTGCTCATTATCAACACAAAGAGAGTTAAACTGAAAGGAGACATCAGTGTGAATAGATAACGCAGGATCCACCAGTCACAAGAGATGGTCGCAGTTCACCCTTTCACCTCCCTGCACAGTGACTTCTTCCCAGTTCCATAGAGCATGACTAGAAAACTCTCCTATAGAAGTGAATGGGATTGAGTCAGTCTTAAGTCTCCTATGTGCATGAAGCTGCTGTAAAGCATCTCTCTGATTGCTGTTAAAGCAGTGCAAACAAGGCCTCGTGGCCAAAGTGAAAACTGCAGGACTTAAGAATTATTAAAAAATATTGAAGTTGATTTGAAAAATTAAAAAAAAAAAATTCCTAAAAATGTTTAACATAAAAATGGGACTTAATGACTAATTTTTTGATGACGCATTCCCTTTAAATGTGATGTGAATAGGCCCTTACAGAGAACTTTCAGAGGTTGTTTATTGTAGGATAAGTTTGTTTTCGTTTGTACCGTTTCTGACCACTTAAAATTGTTTGGTAAGTTTTTTTGTTTTTTTTTTGTTTTGTTTTTTTTTGGGGGGGGGGCAGAAGAAAGAAAAAAATGAACAAAAGTCTCATTTTGTTTTATTTTTTAGTGTTGACTGAACAGGTTAGAACATACGTATATGTTCAATATACATCAGGTTTTTTTAGAGGCAGCAATAATAATTTATAAATCTTTCTTGGACCAAAATTCACAAGCAATGTGTGAAAAATTTAGCACATCCTTAGGTTGCTTTCACACAGAGCATTTTTTGGTACTTTTTTTTATGTTTTTGGGTTTTTTTGCCGATATACACAGCAATTAATGCTGTGCGTTTCTGCAAAAAAAAAAAACCACACCAAAATGCTCCGTGTGAAGCCACTCCTACTGCTGCCATAGTAATTAAGAGGGTAAGTAGCAGCCAGGTGGTAATAATCAAATGCCCTTGACTAATTTATCATCAGCAAGTGTGACCACCTCTATAAAAGCAGAACTTTTGACACTTGAGTGGTTTGGATCATTCAGGAATTAGTAAACACAATGCCTAGGAGGAAAGACATTAGCAGTGATCTTAGAGAAGTAGTTTTTGCTGCTGATCAATCTGGAAAGGGTTAGGAGACCATTTCTAAACATTTCGAAGTCCATCATTCTACAGTGAGGAAGATTATTCACAAGTGGGAAAACATTCAAAGCCGTTAATGATTTTTCAAGGAGTGGAGCACGTTCACCCCAAATTCAGACCATTCTGTGCTTAGAGAAATTACAAAAAAGGCCAAGTGCTAGATCTGAAACTTTACACGCCTCACTTAGCATGCTAAATGTTAAAATTTCAGGACAGTACAACTAAGGGTTGCCAGGAGAAAGCCTTTTCTTTTTGAAAACAGGGCTTAAAGGGGTTTTCTCACCATGCTGTTTCATAGTGTCACAGGCAGCTTCATACTTGCACTGCTTGGCAGGCTGTGGGTGGTTCTATAGCAGTGGTTATCATATTTAGCTCCTCGATAACTAGCTGAGTGGGACAGATTAAATCTCCTACACTTGTGTCTCTGTAAGTAAACAACACTACAGACCTCCAAGGAGTGAAAACAAGTGCTTGGTAAACAATCTAATCTAATCTTGTTAGAGACAAAAACTCTGCTCCATTCGACCATGGTGACGTCACTCTGTCTAGTCAGGAAGGGCGATATGGACGGTAACCTAAAGAAACCTTTTGCGCTCAGAGCAGATAATCTTTTCTATCCTGACCAGGGCAATATCAGGAGAGCAATGTGTTTAGTAAAAGTCTTGATTTGCTGTTCCCTACATGTTGAAAGCTAATTATTGTAGTGAGAAAACCCCTTTAAGTTTACAAATTTGCATTGGAACAAACCCACCAGACTTCTGGAGCAATCTCATCCGGACAAACAAGACCAATTAGATTTGTTTGGCCATAATGCACAGAGTGATCAAACAAAACCAAACACGGCACAAACACCCCGCACCTATTGTCAAGCACGTTGGTAAAGGGGGTGGTTTTTTGGGCTTTTTTTGTGTCAAGGGTTTTGGGCACCTTGCCCTTCAGTCATTGGGGTCAAAAATTTCCCCGTATCCCAAAGTATTTCAGTAAAGTAAGCCATTATCAATAACAAAGCTTGGTAAAAAGGGTTATGAAACGGAGCAATGATGCCAAACCTACTGCAAAAATGGTGAAAAATCTAATAATAATTTTTATAGCGCAAAATTCCGAAGCCTTTACAATTTAGAGGAAAAGTGAGCAAAAAGCAAATTAAAAATAAAAAGTTACTACAATGACCCCCGGGTGTGGGGGGGCCCCCCCGCAAGGCTTAAATCTAATTTGGGGGTTTTGGTGAGAAGACTAATTTGAAATGGCCCGGGTTCCATAAAATGGGTGGTGTTCAAAAAATTGATACCTCCACCCAATATATAAGATAATGCCCAGTGCACGGGGAAGAGTGTGTGAAACTGGGGGTTAGCATTAGGATCTTGGTTAGGATGGGCCTTTTAAACATGTATTTCAGGCACTTAAAACAATGAGGGTTATGGTTTTGCTGTGGTGGGCGGATAAACCCCTAATTATGCGACAATCCGGCGAAAAAAACAAAGAGGAGCGGGGGAGATCCTCCCCCTGGTCTCTGTCGGGGCAGCGGGAAAAGGATGGGGGGATCCTGACCCCCCTTTTCCCTACAACGCACGGAGGGCAGGAATCCCTTTCCCCGGGTTTGTCTGGACCCCGATCCCCGGGCCCTTTGGCATGTCCGGCTCGGATGCATTGTTTGGGAAACCAGTATAGAACAAGCTATTTTTAATGTTCCTATGAATGAGTGATCTAAAGATCTCCATTCAAACCCCCTATGGGAAAAAAGTAAAATAAAAATGTAAAAAAGTAAAAAAAAAGTGAAAAAAAAAGAAAAAACCAAAAACCGAAAAATAAAAATAAAAGTCGTACACCCCCCTTTTCCCCCCCTTTACAAACCCAATCGCCCCAAAAAAATCAAAAAAAATAAATCCCCATTTTTGGTATGCCGCTCGTAATGTGCCTATAAATTTCATTTAAAAACCCCGTACGGTGAACCCCCGTAAAAAAAAAAAACAAAAAAAAAAAAAATCCAAAATTAAGATTTTTGTTCATCCGGCCCCTTTTGGAAAAAAAATGCGTCAAAATCAAAAACGAAAAGTTGCCCTTTTTAAAACGTAGTTCACCCCGCAAAAAATCCTTATACGTCTGTATACGGAAAAAAAAAATTTATTTCCAAAGATAGCGATGCATAAATATTTTTTTAAAACACAAAAACACTTTTTTTTTTTTTAAAAGTGCTTCAACAAAAAAAAACTATTTAAATGGGTATCCCCAAATTAGCGACCCAAAGGTAAAGTAATTTATGGAAAAACACTGTAAACCTGTTAAAAAAAAAAAAAAAAAACACTACGGATTGCATATTTTCTTCCCGGCCCCCAAAAAAGTTTTAAAAAAGCGATAAAAAACTTCCCCCCCCAAAAATGTATAATAAAAAGCAATATTCGCAAAAAAAATCCCTCACGCTCCAAGACAGAAAAAATTAAAGTTATGGTTGACATGGGATGAAAAAAAAGTATTTTCCGGGTTTGAAAAAAGTGTTTTTTTGTATAAAAGCAGTAAAACATAAAAAAAATATAAAAGGGGGTATCGGTGTAATTTTATTGACTGCTAGTAAAGCCCCCTGTCAATATACGTACAGTGACCGCAAAAAAAAATAAAAAAAAAAAAACACTCCCCAAATTTGCGTATTTTGTTAAAAAAATTTTCAAAAAAACCTTTTAAAAAAAAAGTGAACATAGCCTTTAATCCCCCCAAAAATGGTCCCAAAAAAAAAACTTAACTCACCCCGCAAAAAACAACCCAAAAAAACCCGCACCAGCAAAAAAAAAAAGTTAGGGTTCGAATAGGAAACAAAAAAAATGCAATTTTTTATGATTTATTTTTTGTGCAAAAATTTTAAAAAACAGAAAAAAACTATTAAATCTTATATTGAAATTAAACCCCGCCCCCCTAGTAAATTATCACATCATTTACGTCCCGGGCAAATGCTGTAAAATTGAAACCAAAAAAAACAAGACCAATGCTTTTTTCCCCCTTTTTTTCTTTCCCCCAATGCTAAAAAAAAAATAGGGAACCCACCTGGCATAAAAAATGCACTTTCACCCTAGATGAGACCCCGATGGGTTTTGAATCCAAATGGGGGACTTCGGGAAAGGTTTGGTTTCATTTGGGGCTTTGCAAATGCGAATTTGGCCCATAAAATTTTGCGTTTCCCAAAAAACCCAAAAAGCGCTTCCCCTTTTAAGCCTGCCATGCCCCAAAAGCGTTTAACCCCCCCTTAGGGTTTGCGCTTGGAAAAATTTTTACAAAGTTTTAGGGGGGTTTTTTTCCGGATCCTTGTTTTATGAAAGATTTTTAAACTAAAAATTGCAGATTATTGAAAAAAATTTTTTTTTTAAATTTTTTACAGCCTTATGCTAAAAAAAAAATTTTTTGAATCATGGGGGGTCTTTTTCTCAATGCCCTGGAATTTATTAAGGGGGTGTAGTTTCCAAAATGGGGGTCTATTTAGGTGTGTTTATTAAATTTTTTTTTATTAGGGTTAAATTGGGGAAAAAAAAATTTTAAAAAAAAAAGGGTTTTTTTTTTTTATTTTTATTTTTTTTTTTTTTTTTTTTTAAAAATTGGGATATTTAAAAAAAAAGGCCCAGACCCTGGGGGAATGATTAAGTTGGGTTTACCCAGTCAATTTACCGTATTCCAGTGAATAATTGGTTAAAATTTTGAAAATTGAAAAAAAAAAAAGTAAAATTTTGAAATTTTCCCCTCCCCTTTTCTTTAAATTTTTTTGAAAAATTTGAGGTTTATCAACTTTAAATAGTGCTGTAAATACGTTAAGGGCTAGTTTCTAGATGGCTCCTTATGGGGGTATTAACATGCAGGCCCTCAAACCACTCGAATGAGTGGTCCTAAAAAAAGTATATTGCAAATTTTTTGAAAATTTAAAAATTTCTAAAAATTTCTAAGCCCCCTTAATGTGTAAAAAAAAAAAAACATTTAAAAAATGATGCCAACCCATGTGGACATTGTAAATTTTGTTTAAACTATTTTGTGGGGAATAATTATCTGTCTTGCACCAGAAATTTTGCAACTTTCAAAATCGCAAATTTTTCAAAATTTTTAGAAAAATTTTTATATTTTTTTACAAACAAACAAGGATTGGGATGGGTAAAATTTTTACTAAAACAAATGTGTATGAGAAAAAAATATCTGAAAAACATGGATGGTAAAGTGTCAAAAAATTATTCAATAAATTGAATTCAAATTTTAAAAAGGGCTGTGTCAGGAAGGCCAAAACTGGTGGGTCCTTAAGGGGGTTAAGGAATAATACCCCATGACTTTTTTGTGGTTTTTTTCTATAAGGTTTTATTTACCTAATTTTAAGACCTTCTAAGGACCAGATGTTTGTTTTTATCGTGTGTTAATACATAAAACCATAGGACTCTGAATAGTCTGTATATGGCGGGTGTTGGTGAGGGGTTTAATACTTGAAATTAAGCTGAAGTCATTGTAAGGACCCCCGTTTCACAGTTATCGGTGGGGCTATCGTATTGCGTCACTCTATCCCGATTTATCAGCAGTTTCCCCCTCTGCGGGCTTTATCGTTAATTATCAGTTTTTCCTGAGCTCAGCTCCAGAAAGGAGGGGGTCCCGTGTTCTCTCCTTTTTGGGGCTTGAAAACCCCGCCTGCGCCCGGTCAGGGTATGAAAAGGATTGATCCGTGTTTTGGGGAGCACCTCATGCTACGTCTGTAAATATTTGGGATATTATGTGCCCTCGGGGACCTGAAGTGGCGCCCGTTTAGGTAATCCTTGATCTGCTGTTTTTTACTTTTCCAAATTTGAAGACGGAGCTGCAGTATAAAGCATGAGGGAAAAGGGGATCCCCAAAATTAGGGTTGTTATTTACAATTGATGATATATCCAAGGGTTTGACAGGGATCCCCCAAAATGGGCCCCCCCGCGTTGGGGAAAAAACTTT
>JAODAL010079880.1:0-12426 GCA_025379985.1 Phyllomedusa bahiana | reverse complement strand
CGTCCCTTTATTTTTTGTTTAAAAACAATCAAACCATTACTTTAATAAATCCCCCCATTGTAAGAGTGGCCAGTTGTACATTATCACTATATTCTTCCCACTTTGTTCATAAAAGCTTACAATCTGAAGGGGGTGATGGTAGTGATAGTCTCAACTTCTGCCTCAACATATTTTCATTTTGTACTGATTCTTGATTCTTTCAGAAATATGATGCTACATATAAAAATATTTTTATAATTACAACTTTAATTAGCTTATTTCCATGCATACAAATGTCAATGTAATATTTGCATTCTAAGAATATTAATTTATTAATGAAACAAATTATTTGCACTGATGTACTGTAGAATCGCCTAGCAATGTACCTATAATGCCATTTTATAAGATTACTCTTCATTGCTTCTCTGCAGCTTTCAGGCTGTATTCTTTCCCTATCCAAATACACTAACAGTGCTGAAAAGGTAGGCTGTGCTTTGAAGTATCACTCCAATTATGGGATTTAACCTTGGAGGCCACAGTTTGATTATTTAAACAATGGTGGTGTAATTGTGTCTCAATTCCAGGCTTTCTGCAGTTACTAAGCATTTAGCTGCTACAGAGGGGGAAATTTCACATGGCTGCTTAGCTGGCATTGACCTGTGTTTGATCGGGTTAGACAGCATTCGGCCGATCACTTTCTAGTTTGTAAGTTATTCAGCTCTCCGTAATATAATGTGATGGCAGAATCAAAAGACATCTCGAGTACATTTTATGTTTTCATTTTAACCTTTAAGCTTAATGTTTAGAAAGAAAAAAACAAACAAAAAACAGAAGCACATATAATGTTGAAATGTATTTTACCCATCTACAGGCTTTACAAAACTTCAAAAGCAGGATGTGAATTGTTGTGAAATTCACGTGCTTCTTTATTCCGGGGTGTTACTGTGTCATTATTGATGTTGGATAGCTGAAATGGTCCATTCTACCCTGCTGCTTAAACTGCTTAATTCCATTATATTAGATGTCTCTGAGAAAGTACATCTGCTTTCTGAAAATGTAAATGATTCTCTTTACAACACATTGCTGTCTTTGTCATTATTTGTGTGTTCAATAACATCCCATCTCACTCTAAAAACCATAAAATCTACTATAGTAATAACAATCCCCCAAATATTTTATATGCAATAATTAGCATACCGGGACGAAAAAAATGCAAACGGTGAATGTCACATTAAAATAAAATAAAGGTGAACTGGTTTATATAGGGTGCCGATGCAACACAGTTTAACCAGCATATGTCATTTTCAGAAGAGAAATCACTATGTGTAATAAATCCACTTCTGATTAAACACTATGCTTCGATATCACACATTCAAGAGGTCAGGCAGTAAAGTTTTTATATTCTCTTTTTGGATAGATAAAACAATGATGTTACGCAGGTACTTTAAAACCAAATAACACACATCAACACAATGTAATCAACTCTGTGGGTACTACTGACATTTTTCAGTATGACTTGGCTTTTAAATTGCCAGTTTGTCATGGAAATTCAATGATAGGCTAAGCTCTAAACAAAACTTATTTTTTTCAGTTTTTACATGATTCATTCTAAAAATATATGTTGTGATATTGTTATTTTGCTGTCTTGTTGCATAAAAAGAAATGAGTTGAAGATTCCAAATATACCACAGAACTAATGTCTAAACAAAGATTTCCCACCCAAAGTTCCACAGGGTGCCTGATAATTTTGTCAGGGGTTCCCCAGTACACAGCAGGCCCAAAACATGTCATGTTTAAAGTAGGTTTGGCACACTGATTTCAGACTGTCAAAGATATTTGGCAAAGCAGTTAGCATAGTACTAGGAAAGAATTATAAATTATTTACCTTGCCCTACACCAAGCTTCTTTCAGTAGGCATGAAAGCAAGGGTGTCCCATGAGTTGAGAAATTATTCAGGTGTTCCTAAAAGGTCATAAGGTTGAGAATCAAATTCATGAAATGGAAAGCAAGTTCCTCAAAATTATTTATTTATGTGTCATTTAAAAAGAACCCAAATGGTTAAAAAAAATTAAACATCACAGATTCAGGGCTCTGTGGACACTCCCTGAGTAAAGGATACCTTAGTAGTAATACTAATGCATACTTTATAGAACCGAAGGATTCAAACCTATTATTGGAGCTGTGTATCCGGTCCCCTTATAAAAACATGAATAAGGCTGTACAGCCATCAAAATATTGGTTCTTCATGGCACTGGATAGCTGTAAAAATACCCCAAATAAAGTGACACAAAAGTGAAAGGGAATCTGTCACCGAGTTTATGTTCCCACTGCGTATGATGGACCAAAGTCAGTATCAGAAAAAAATATTATAATGGAAAGATTCAGATTTAAAAAAGTTATTAAAAGATACCCACAAAACACTTAATAATAAAAATGTTATGGTTTTCGTTATTTGATCTCTTCTTTGATCCACGGTAATTAACAATGCAGTAAAAAAAATCAGGAAATATGATGGCATATCTTTCACCTTGTAAAACTGTTAGAATGACCAAGAAATATTTTACTTGTCACCTCTTCGGGTTTACTAATAACACCCCAAAACATATGTAGATTCACAAGTTGTGGTATATTAAGCATTATTTTATGAAACCTTCAAGATGTTCAACTATACACATAACAATATTTCTTTCGTTGCAGGAGAGGAATTTTGGGGTTTGGATCAAATAAAATCCGACCCAAATCTAGAAATTTTATTCGGCACCGGAGTTAATATTTTTTTTTTGTGTGTAAATTACCAAAAAATCAACTGTAACCTAAAGTTTTTTTCTTTACTGGTTTGTAAGGTTTAACTTTCTTCTTTGCTGGGCTTCCATTCTGACCAAATCAAACTGGCATCACTTCCAGGGTGGGTTAACATCCAGTCTGGTTTTCCACAAGAAGTGCTGTCAGACCTGAAGCATCGGGGAGAGGTAAGCTGATCCTTGCAAAACAGTAAAAAAAAAAAAAACTAATTTTTTTCTTGGGTTTATTTTTTGAAAAAAAAACGGGGAAATCAATCCCCAAACCCTGAAAATCAATTGTCTGTTTGGAAAGAATTTTTTTGCAAATTTAGTGGAAAAATAAATATTTCTCAAAAATAAAAGTTTATCTCAATGCTTTTTTTTATTTCCTTTTTTGGGCAATGACAGAGTCAACATTTTCAGAAGTCTTAACAAGTTTGGGCCCACTGTTGGGGTATTTGGCCCCATTCCTCCATGAGATCTTCTCTAACCCAGTGTTGTTTTGGGGCTGTCACTGGGAAACCCGGGACTTTAAATTTCCTTCAAAGGTTTTCTATGGGTTGAGAGCGGGAACGGCAGACCCCCCAGGACCTTTGAAAATGTTCTTATGAACCACTCCTTCATTGCCTGGCGGGGTTTTCTTGGGATCTTTTGTCATCTAAAGACCCACCATGTTTCATCGTAAATGTTTTACGATGGAGGGGGGTTTTGCACTCAAAATCCAGATACTAGCCCTTCTTTTTTCTGCATGGATCTCATCCTGGTTTTTTTGTGGAAAAACAGCCCCAAAGATGTTTTGCCCCCCCCCATGTTTCACATTTAGATATGGTTTTTTTGGGATGCAATTCAGCTTTCTTTTTCCCCCAAAACACGACGATTTGGGGTGTTTCCCAAACATTCTATTTGGTTTCATTTACCATAAAAATTTTCTCCCAATACTTTTATGGCTCCAAGTCTCCTATCAAATTTCCCGAGGGGGCCAGAAACTGTTTAAGCAGGGGTCCCCCTTTGTTAACCAGATCTTCCCTGCGGCGTTGGGGTTTTAGGTTTAAAAACCTTTGAACGTTGTCCCAACTCTTTTGCACCCTTTCACGGGCCCCCCCCCGGAGTTCGGGATTTTTGCTCACCGTTCTTGTGACATTTTGACCCCAGGGGAATGAGATTTTATTGGACCCCAAGTCGGGGAGATTATCATGTTCTTGTATGTCTTCCTTTTTCAATTTTTGCTCCCATTATTTTTTTCACCCCAAGCTGTTTGTTTTATTGCAGATTCATTTCGCCAAACCGGTGGGGGGCTACAATTTTCTTTCTGGGTCCTTTGACGCTTTGGTCTTCCCCATAGTGAGTGTGGGGGTAACTAGGTTGTGGACGGTGTCTTTTATGCTGAAACAAGTTCAAAAAATGCCATTATACAGAAAGATCGAGACAGAGGACCTTTTTAAAAGAAAAAGTTACAGGTTGTGGGCCAAAACTTGCTTGTTGTACGTGCCCCAATTTTTTTTGAGTTTTGTTTTCTAATTTTTGTCTACCTAGTCAATTCCCAAAATTAAGCCCCCTTTTTAAGTGGGAGAACTTGCACAATTGGTGGCTGAATAAATACTTTTTTTCCCCACTGTAAGCGCAACTTTGTTTAGCTAGAGCGCAGACAAGCAGGCTTTTGTTTTTGTTTATGTTGTGCATGTCTTGCACTTTTCCTACCTTTGTTAATGAAAATAAAATACAGGAGGACCCACATTTGTACCCAAAGTTTCTGTCTCTTTCTCTGTGCCTAAAAATGACTATGCAAGACCCCTGACCAAAAGCTCCATAGGTGGGGGTGTGGGCAAGTTAAAGAGGGGAACTCTAAAAAAGACAGTCATGAACAAAGGGCATTATAATCCTATGTTCTGGGCAAAAGCTACATCTGCGCAGTCACTAGAATTGGCTAAAATGGACGAGCTTTTAAACAGCTGGTTAAAGGTAACGCTAACCTCCAGTTGATGGTGGCCCAGCCAGCAAAAGGCGCAGAAGAGACCCTCCGGGGCCAGGCGAACCAATCCACCGCTAAATTGAAAACCCCCCACCACGTGAAAAGGGCAACCATGAAACCAACTCTGCGCAGCAGCTACAGGCTTGTCTGTGAGGCCAAAGGGTTTAACAAGTGGGCATCAAACCCCCCCCCAAGTGGTGAAAAATGTGTCGTAAAAGACAAGGACGATTTCATTGAGGTTTTCTGGGGGACCTTGTGAGGTAGGGGGAGAGAGCAGCTTCCGGGACCAGGCGTGGATGTCCGGGCCCCTTCTAACAGGTGAAGTGCAGAAACCTACTTTGACTTGAGGGTTCAAGATGCCAAGACCGCCAACGAGAAGGGGGAAACTGACCCGCTGGTGGCACCCTGGTATGAAGCCCAAAGATCCAAACCTGGGAGTTTTACCTGAAAGCCCGCCCGGGCCCAAATGGACACCTCTTTCCCTCTTACCCCAAAAATGACTGCGCAAGACTCTCAAAACCTGCCCAGGTGGTCAAGCGAGTTGTCTGTGACCGTTTTTTTGGGGCCCTTCCCTTAAGGCTCCAGCGGTGCGTGAGGTACATGGACCCCAAAAGTGTGGATTTGTGGTCACGGTTGTGGGGAGATACAGCTCCATGAGAAGTTCCTACAGGTGCTACATCCCCTTTGGGGCCAGCAGAGCCACTTGTGGGAAGACGCCCTGCCCAAAAGGGGAGAAAAAAATGTCCCGAGGGGGGGGGTCATGATAGTAAAAAGGGGGGGAAAAATCCCAAACCCCCAAAAAAGGACCCCTTAACTAAGGCCTGGGACCCTATCTTCTTCTGGCGGGGCCAAGGACTGGGACGTGTGGTGGTACGTTGCCCAATAGTGGAGGAACCCATTGAATGTGGCCTGGGGAGGCGTACCTCATGGTTTTTCCCCAACCATCCTATTCCCCTCCTTCTGCGGGGGGTTTACCCAAAAGTGTCCTGTTACCGTTAATGGGGCACTCGGTTTCAGGCCCTTGACTCTGGGCTTGGGGGCCCTATGCAAGCCCAGTGGTGAACTCAGACCTACTACACTCCACCGATAGTGTGTTTTTCATCCATGGGAACCCAAGGGTACCCCACTGCCCTCCTTAAAAAGAGATTCCCTGTGGGGTTTTCACACATAGGGGGAAATTGTTGGGGTAGTTTACCCCACAGTGCAATTACTTGGTGAACTTTCCTTGTTTTGGGGTTGTGGGGGGAAAAAAACAAAAATATGTATGTTTTGTACCACCTGTAAGGATTTGTGTAAAAATGGTGATGCTTCTGTAAAAACCTGAACCTTTTCCCTTACGGTATGGCAGGAGACCCAGGGAGACCCCCTCTGACTAAAATTTCCTTCTTGCCAGTCTCGAGAGGGAATTTTGGGACGAAACAAAATTGGGACCCTAACCTGTAAAAACTTGGAAAACATAAGGTAATTGACGGGAACCCCCCGGGATCAGGGAGGGGGTTCTACCCTATTTTGCCAAAATATGACCGCAACAGGGTGAAAAAGACACCAACAAGGGTTTTTGAGCAGTTGATGGACCCACGGCCCCCATTTCAAAAGGTTTTAGAATTAGCCCCTTTCCCTGTGTTGGGGGGAACACTTGGGGGGGGAGAAACCAAAAAACGGGGGGAGCTAATTTCTATGGCCCGGGATCTATAGGGGAGTTTTTGGAATTTTGTCACTTTGTCAAATGTCGACCACGCCCCAGACCCCCCTTTCCCGGGGCCCCGATTCCCCTGCCCATATGAAGACCCTTCATCGGGTAGCTGGGTCTGGTCGGGCCCCCCCCAAATCACCAGGGGGACTCGCATATTTTGGTGGTAGGGTTTTGCTACCTGCTACCCAAAACCATTCCCTTAGAAAACCTCCCCCCCCCTAAAAGATATAGCGAGGGAGCTTTTAACTGTTCACCTCACAGGAATCCCAAAGGAAAACCTAACGCCCAGGGCACCCCTTTTTGCCCAAAGTTCCCAAAAGAGCTATGTCACCTGGAAATTATTACAAAATCTCGTACCCGATCCTACCCAACTAGGTCTGGGGAGAGATTTAACAAAACCTAAAAGGATTTAAAAAAGGTCGGGGATAAGGATGGTAGGAACTGGGCCCAACCTCTCCCTGGGAATTCAACCAACCCACCCCTCACCCAGGTGTAGTTTGCATCCATGGTGATACCAAGGACTACCCCACTCTCACCTGATGTTCTTAATCCGAGAAGTCCTGCAGGCATCCACGGGGTTCTCTCCACTCGAGCTGCTAAAGGGAACATCCCCGGGGGAAACCCAATATAGCCCGAGAGATCTGGGGCAGGGGAATACCCCTACAAAAGGTAATCGAGCACTAGCCGAATTAGGATAGAACATGGCGGGGCTGCCCATTGTAAGGGAAAAACCTGCAGAGGCCCCGGAACTCGGGCCCGAATTTTAATAGGACACCAAATCAATTTTTTCAGTAGGTTTCGGGGGCTCGTACTGTCCCAACAGTGGAAACAAGTTTCTTTAGCAAGTGGGAAGCTAACTTAGATCAACAAAGAGTTAATGAGGTAACTATAGGGTGTTTATAACCGGAAAAAGGAAATCTCAGTTTACCCTAAAACCTCATCAAACCCCCTTTAAAAGGCCGAAAATCTGGCGCTGCAAAGGACTCAGGGGTCCCAAACAAGAAATTACCCCCGTAGTATTTTAGAGTTCTACGAGGTCCCAAACAAAAGGCCCCGGGGAATTGCACAGAGGAAAACCATTTTTCCCTGAAAGCTGGGGCTGAACAGAGGTCATTAAACATGACATTGTTACGGAGCCAGGTCAAAAGGTACGGTTAAGACCGTATAGAGTACTGGAAGCCCAGAGACAAGCAATCTCTGAAGAGGTGTGGAAAATGTTAGCCCTATGCGTGATAGAGAAATCACAAAGTGGTTGGTCGAGCCCCAAAGTGAATATCTCCTAATCAGATGGCAGCTTGCAGTTCTGTAACGACTTCCACAAGTTAAATGATATCTCAAAGTTCAATGCCTATCTCATGCCTAGGGTCGACGAACTGATCGAAAGGTTGGAACCTGCTAGGTATATGACCACATTAGACCTCACCAAAGGGTATTGGCAGGTTCACCTCACAAATGAGACAAGGGAAAAACAGCCTTTTACACCCCAGAAGGATATTTTCGGTATGTTGTCCTTCCCTTTGGACTACATGGGGCTCCTGCGACATTCCACAGGTTGATGGACCTCATCCTGCAGCCCCATAAAGAGTACGCAACATGGATATCTGAGGGTTGTGGTCCTATAAAGTCCTGACTGGAGTTCCCATTTAGTCAAGGTGCAAGTGGTCCCAGACATGATAGGGGCAGTCGGTCAAATGGCAAATCCCAAAAAAGTGAAAAGTGCACAACAGGGCTAGAGGAGGCTTTCTATCTCGGGTACAACATTTGCTGAGGGGGTTATCAAACCACAAGTGGACAAGATCAAAGCCATATGAAATTGTCCCCAATCCATGTCTAAAAAGCAGATTAGAGCCTTCCTGGGCATCACTTACTACTATCAGTTTGTACAAGGTTTTAACTCAATAACTGCCCCCCTTACAGACCTCACCAAAGGAACGAAGTCCACCATGGTAAAGTGGAATCAGACGGCTGAACAAGCCTTTCAGAAGCTGAAGGAGGTACTCTGTAAGGGAGCTGTACTGATTACCCTTAACTTTAGGAGGGAATAGTCCAGCCTCCGTATTTCTGCCCAATCATCGAACAGCTTTATTCTAAGCTATGTTATTTGAATTATACCACCTTGTTTCTGATCGGTTATATTGAGCAGTTGAATTTTAAATGTCTGATTCTTTTGTTCTTATGGAAATAAGCTGCAACAAGATGAGTCTGGTATTGGCTTTCTTCCGTCTCCTTATTCAGAACACCTGCATGCTTAGCCAAACCGAGTGTGTATGTCTATTGGGACATCAGGAGAAACAACCATCTAATCTATGTAGGCAGTTTTATCTTCTGGCACCTGAAACTTCAAAATAAGCCTTACCATTTTTGTGATAATATATCAGCAGTTTTAAATGACTGATCCTATGTTGACAAGATCTACCCAATTTATTGATCAGTAAAAGATAATATTGTACTAATGTAATTAGTTACCTGACCTTGCAGAAAACATGGAGTTCAGCATGAATTCCATATGTTCAGATTCTCCACAACTTTTACAACAAAATATTGTTCAACTCTGTTTGATAAAAGGGAGTTGCGGCCTTCCAAATGGCTTATGGGATTTGACAGTTTAAATGTAGTAATGATATTATCCGGGAACTTTGATTTGTTTTAATCCATTATATAATAGATACATGTTGTTTTTTTACCCCTTTTATAGAACTAAATTATTTGTACTAATAGTAGTCAGCAACATGGCTGGGAAAAGCCAAATAGTGCAATAGGCCCCCTCCCCTGGGAAAAATTAAAATCTGCATGCTGACTTTAGTTGCACCCATCCCAGGTAAATGAAATAGGAAAAAAACATAATTGTTATCTGTTCACAGGAATACAATTCTGGTGATACCAAACGTGCAGAGTTTTTGTTAAATGTTAGTACTTTTAAAAAAGTAAAAACACTTTAACTTTGTGCAGCTGCATCATTTTCTGCAACCAACAGCTTTTTTGCTTTCCAACTATGAACTTAAGTAAGGGCTTGTTTTTTGCAGACTTAAATGTAGTTCTTTTGGTACTATTTTGGGATGCCTGCAACTCCCCCGAAACCTAACGTAGGAGCATGATGCTGTACATCTTCTGCATTAATATTATTATAATATATTTATATAAATATATATAAAAATATTATAAAATATTATATATATATATAATATAATTATAAATTTATGTTGCAGAAAGTTGTACCAAGATGGTGCTCCTATTACTTCCTGCCTAAGGAAGTAATAAGCGCATGAACATTGCAGCTACAGAAACCTTCATTAGGCTTTTGTCCCCCATACAAACACCAGACCCCTTATTTTTGTACCGAGGGTCAATTGGGGGAGGAACATTGCACAATTATTTAGACACCACAATAGAGGGTTAAACAGCAGAGATCAAAGCCAGCTCTGATCCCTGCTGTTAGCAATGGGTATCAACTATACCTAGCAGCTGGCCTGCCCTGCCCTTAGGGGAAAGGGGTTAGTGGGGGAGCCACTCCATAATCTTTATTTACAATAAAGTATCATAATCCTTTCTGGTAAGTGGTTAAAATATACAACCATGTGTATTACTGATAGTAATACAGCCAATAAGGTCAATAAGGACATGCAGTCTGCAATTTTGAATAATCTGTCTATCATTAGATTCTTTTAATTTAATGTAAAGGGGGTTTTAAATGCCTTGCTAAAAAAATATAATCAGAATCGTATACCATTGTCAGGGCTAGCTAGCGCTGAACCTGCAGGGAGCAAAGTTCTGCAGCATCTAATAAGCAACCTCACCCGATAGACGCTGCTGGGAGCCCATGAGTGACGAGGGTCCAGCCCCTCGGGCAAGGGGGGCGTGTCGCACCAGCCAAAGGGGACCCGGGGGCTGCTCCCAAACCGGGAGGGGGGGGACTGGAAAACCATTTAAACTCCCCTTTTTTGATGCTGCGTCTGTGATATTTCCTGGGCCCAGTTTCCTTGTATTTTGATTTTAAGTGTTTTTTTGTACCAACCCCCCTTGTTACCCTTTCTCGGTTTCATCTGATTTTTTACCTCCTCCCGTTTTTCTTTTGACCCCGGGGTGTTTTCGTTTTTCTCTGGTTCTGATTTGGGGTTGGCGTTTCGAATTTGGTATTGACCCGGACGCGATATTCCCTTCCTTCTGACGGCCGACACTTTTTGCAGCGCAGGGATGCACCCATTGGGGCTGGTCCTAGGGCAGCAGTCAAATAGGGAGGGACATGGGCTGTGTTTTTCCCCTCAGTGCTCACTGTACCCCCATGAGTGACATTATCACAGGCCAAAAACCGTCGGCTATCCACCCCTATGAAACCCCTGACAAACTGGTAGAGCAGATGCGGGGCTACCCCGGTATTTCAGGATCTGGGACTGGGGTACAACAGAGGAACTTTCCCCAATCTGATATCCCGCCACCCCCCCCTTAGCCTCCACCATTGCCCCTGTTTCAGGAACAGGAAATTTTTTCGACATTTAGGGAGGGTGTTGTGTGATTTTGGGGGTTTCCGTATACCTAGGAAAGGGAGAAAAATGGGTGTTAGTCCCATTTTCAGGGGCCCCTAAAAGGGCATTTTTATACCCCCTATTTGCCCGAATGTCCCTTTTTGGCGTTTTTCTTTAAATTAGGTTTTCTTTTTGATGACCCTGATAGGGGAAGTGTGCTGAGGCCACTGACCAATTGGGGGAGGGCAAAGGTGTGGGGATTTTGCTTTTAATTCGTCGCTGGTGCTTCCATCGGGGGGAAAAATCCGCTCTTGATGCCATTTAGTTAGGGTTTTGCTGCCATGGAAGGATTTTTTGGGGGGTTACCCACCCCCCGGTACTTTAGAGGGCTAAGGCCTAGCCATTTCTGGGCAGACTTTTTGGAGAGACGTCGAGAAAAGGCTTCCCCCGGGGGTCCACACCATGGTACCCACACCCCTTTTTTCTGATTTAAACCCAAACCCCTGCAAAAGGGGGGCTTTTTTGCACTTCTGCTAGTGCCCGACACTTCGCGCACCCGAGGGGGTTTTGGGTTCTCGTACGATGAGGCAAGCATTCGGAGTGCCCAAAAGAAGACCAGGCCCGAAAAACTCCACGCCTAGGTGATTTGCAAAGCCCCCTAGGGGAAAAGATATTTTTCCCAAGTACCAAAAATTGCTGCCCCATTAAAATCTCATATTTGTCTCTGTCTGGTTATGGGAATGCTTTTTGTGGGGTTCTGGATCACTTCCAATTTTGTAAACGCTTCTTCGCCAAATCGGGGCCACCTTGGAGGGGCCCCTTTTCTGAGCCCTGCTTGTGGCAATTGGTCAATCCGCTCAAAGGGGACAAAACCCAAAATTATACTCCCGACTCGAATGGTGGGAGGGTATATACATACTGAAAATGTTTCTATTTATCAAGAGGGGCCCACTGTTTGGGTTTTGGGCGCCCTGGCTTCAAAACATAACGCTGTTTACTGGAATCAGGGGAATTTAAACAATGGGGACAACTGTTTTTTACCGTGTCTCCTGTATACTGGGGAATACAAAGTAACAGATTCCCCGTTTTAAATTTGGACTTTGCTCAAGTATTTTTTCGAAACATCAGATACACCCCCTAGGTCTTATGACTGACCATTTACCTATTGCCCGGAGGGAAAAAACCTAATGGAGGATATTAATATGCAGGTCCTGGAGAAAAAGCCATGAAGCAATATTTTTTAGAAAGGATGAAAAAACCCGGTTTAACACTCCTGAGGGTCATTTTGAATACTGGTACCCCGGGTTGTTTAATGCCCCGGGCTTTCCAAATCTGGGTTTAAAGATTTTTCCCCAGAAATTTATTGGTTGTTGTACGTCGTTACCTAGATGACATTTTTTCTATTTGAAAATTGGCGCACACGTTAAACACTGCACAAGTATGCAAAATTTCTAAGGAGAAAGTTTGTTTGTTTAAGCTTGAAAAAAGTGTTTTTTTTTAGTCAGGGGGTCCCTTTTTTTGGGTACATCCTATCCTAAAACTTTC
>JAODAL010079879.1:0-12426 GCA_025379985.1 Phyllomedusa bahiana | reverse complement strand
ACTCAAAGTGCCCGTCCCTAGTGTTGAAGGCCGTCTTCCATTCATCGTCCTTGCGGATTCGGACCAAATTGTAGGTCCCTCTCAAATCCAGCTTGAAGATCCTTGCGCCCTGCAGACGGTCAAATAGCTCCGTGATCGATGGCAGAGGGTACCGGTTTTTCAACGTGATCTTGTTCAGACCCCGGTAGTCGATGCAGGGTCGTAAGGAACCATCCTTCTTTTCTAAGAAGAAGAATCCCGCCCCCGCAGGAGAGGAGGACTTCCGTATAAACCCCTTCTGGAGATTCTCCCGAATGTACTGCGACATGGCTTGTGTCTCAGGAACGGATAAGGGGTAGACTCTGCCCTGAGGAGGACTGGTACCGGGCAGCAGATCAATCGGGCAATCATATGGGCGATGTGGCGGCAAGGTCTCCGCCTGCTTCTCGGAGAAGACGTCAGCATACTCTTGATATGGTGCGGGAAGGCCCGCTAGAGGTTTAGATGGTACCAGAGAAGCGGTAAGCACCGAGCGCGGTGTCACCAAACAGCGAGACCGAAACTCTGGGCCCCATCGCAAGACTTCGCCCGTCTGCCAGTCAAGCACTGGGGCATGGTGCTGCAGCCATGGAAGACCTAGTAGGATGGGCAAGGAAGACCGGGGTAACACATAGAATGACAGTCTTTCTTTATGAAGTGCCCCCACTTGAAGGGACAATGTCTCCGTACGGTAACGGACTGGATCGCTCCACTGACGGAGGAGATGGACAGAGGTTTCTCCAGGGGAACCACGGGAAGATTGTGTTGAGACACCAGGGCAGCGTCCAAGAAGTTTCCAGCCGAACCGGAGTCCAAGAATGCTGAGGCTTGAAAGTGGGTTCCGGCTTCAGTGCAGACCAGGACGGATATGTTCAGACGAGGAGAGAGACTTCACACCCTTAGGGACACCTCTCCCACGTAGCCTAGGTGCAGCTCATTCTCCCGGATGCCGTGGATGGAGCAGGCAACCCCTGAGGAGATGTTCAGGGCTGCCGCAGTAGAGACATAGGTTTTCCTTACGCCGTCGGTTAAGTTCCTGCAGAGTCAGGTGGTCTCGATCCACTTGCATGGCTTCTTCCACGGCTGGCTGGGAAGAAGACAGTGGAGGCCGTAGAAACACTGGTGCAAGACGAGGTAGACAGCGTGTTCGGACTGGTTCTTGCTCGTGGCGGAGCTCCTCACGTCTCTCCGCAAAACGGATGTCAATCCGGTTTGCCAGGTGGATGAGCTCCCTTAATGTGGACGGAGGGTCCTGGGCGGCGAGAGCATCCTTAATCTGGCTGGAGATGCCTTTCCTGAACGTGGCGCACAATGCTGCATCGTTCCAATTCAACTCCGATGCTAGTGTGCGGAACTGCATGGCGTAGTCTCCCACGGAGGAGTTCCCCTGCTGCAGGTTCAACAGGGCGGTTTCAGCAGACGAAGCGCGGGCAGGTTCTTCGAAGACACTATGGAATTCCTGTAGAAATGTCACCAGATCAGCTGTGATCGGATCGCCTCGGTCCGAGAGTGGAGTCGCCCAGGCCAGGGCTTTCCAGAGAGAAGACTGACCACGAAGGCCACCTTGGATCTTTCTGAAGGGAACTGACCAGCCATAAGTTCCACATGAAGGGAGCACTGGGTGATGAAGCCCCTGCAAACTTAGTCGGCATGGAGAACCGGAGTTTGGGGCTGACTGGAGCGACTGCCACGGGAGGAACCACTGCAGCCGACTGCTGCTGCTGAGTGGCGATGAGCTGCTGCATCATAGAGGAGAGCTGCTGCACTTGCTGTGCGATCTGTTTAGATTGATGGACCATGACGGTGGTGATGTTGGCGACGCTCGGCAAAGACGCCTTGGCGGGATCCATGCCCGGATCTTACTGTAACGGTCCGGTAGTGGATCCGCTGGACCACCACAGGCGATGGTGGAAGCCCACGCTAGAGAGTGAATCTAAGTAGGTCCCGGTATTCACCAGAGCCCGCCGCAAAGCGGGATGGACTTGCTGCGGCGGGAATCTACCAGGTCGCTTCCACTGGCGGGACTTGCCTGCGGTGGCGGCCAAGGGTATGCGAGGTACAGATTCATCAGGCAGGCTCGTAGTCCGGGACAGGCAGAAGGTCAGGACAGGCGGCTTTGGTTCGTAGTCATGGACAGGCAAAGGGTCTGGGCAGGCGGCAAGATTCGTGGTCGAGGACAGGCAGAAGGTACGGTACACAGGAAATCAGAACAAGACTTTCTGGAACGCTTTCACAGTAGGCAAGGGCACTAAAGATCCAGCAAGGCTGCCAGGAAGAGGCCGGACTTAAATAGGAGCAGTGCCCGGTAATGGCCAATTACCGGTGCACTGTCCCTTTAAATTTCACACTGCCGGCGCGCGCACGCCCTAGGGAGCGGGGCCGCGCGCGCCGCGGGACAGAGACGGACAGAGCCGGAGCGTAGCCGGGTAAGTGGGCTTGAGTGCCGGCAGGCGGGCGAGTGGACCCCCGGCCCGACGTGAGGGGCGGGGCGCCGCTTGGCATAGGGGCACGGATGCGCCAGTGACCCTGGTCGAGGGTCGCAGGGGCATCCGTGACATATATTTTTTAGAGAATTTTTGGTGTTTTATTTAAATGTATGATGTTACTTTTTAGATTGAAAAAAAACAAAAAACTTCAAGCTCTGAAGTGTTCATTCTGCTTTGACTACTTTTCTGCAGTCTCCTCATTTTCATCAGAGACAGGTTCACAATAATAGATGACACCAATATGTAGATAACAGATGATCCACAATTCACCAAAAGTGAATCTTAAGCAAGATGGCTGCCCCATAGTCACATATAAACAAAGTGAAAAAATGTACAATCAGAAAATATAGAACATTCATTGATTTTGAGTCTCATCTGTGGCAGAAATCTGCAGTTGACACACATATTAACAGTACTGGAATTCAAGAAAGCTAATTCACAGCTTTTCATCAGTAAAGCCACGTCAATAACGAGCATAGTGCACATTATAAAATCCATGATGCAATTTGCGCTCTGCATGTTTTTTTTTGTGGGGTATGTGAATGTGTTATAAAATATCCCATTCATATGCATTGACAAAGCAAATTCTGCACAGATTTAAAAGCAGAATCCATACCTGTCAGAATTCACAATACAGGAAGGCCCAGGATAACGAACGGGATAGGGACTGTAGGTTTGTTCTTAAGTTGTATTTTTATGTAAGTCAGAACAGGTACATTTATTAAATGTAACTCCAGCAAAAGGAAGAGACCTGCCGTATCTGGGTCGACATGCGATACAGAGCAGCGTGAAGGAGAGATATTGTGTTGGCCTGAAGACTGAGGTTCCCAGCCCAAGCCGGGTGGGTGGGAGTAAGGTAAGAAAGAACTATTGTGCCATGCCAGCCGTAAGATGTTATGCCTCTGATTAATACCATATTGCTATGGTACAAATCATTTGCATCACTTTGGATCAAAAGGGAGAAAAACTCAACTCTCCCTCCTTTATCAACATTATCTTCCATCTTCCTTCCCCTTCAGCGAATACTAATTGTATTTCAATATACTATTTTTAGACCTATGTTGTTACATTTCTGAACATGCAGTATCTCTCATAAGTGAGTGCACAGCTTACATTTTTGTAAATATTGTATATTTTCATGGGACAACACTGAAGATATGACATGTTGATACAATGTTAAAGGGGTTGTCTCGCTACAAAGAATAGCTTTCAAATTGTAGGGAACACAAAATAAAGACATTTTCCAAATATATTGCTTTGTTCCTCTGTTTTCCCTAAGGAGATACAAGTGAATTTATGACCTCCCTGCTATTTCAGTTCCCTCAGTAACCAACCTGTAAACAATTCTCCCCCTGCTGTTTGTTCAATGAGATAACAGTGAGTGATGTCATCACATAGGTCACAGCAGTGTCCTGTGCTGCTCAGCAGTAAAAAGCTTGATTTATGTAAAATAAACAGAACTGTAATTAGGGCTTTTGTTTTGGGGATCAGATAAGAAGTCCTGTTAGTAGTTTGAGAAGCTAATCTGATCTAATTAGCATCTGAAAGCACAGCAGGGCACAGAGCTATACAAGCATGGAGCTGTATGCAAATGAGTCAGTCTGAACCAGGAAGTGACAGAGTATTTCATTTATGCATTCACTGAAACTCTGAAGGGAGACAACTCCTTTAAGTAGTCAATGTACATCTTGTATAACAGTGTTAATTTGGTGTGCCCTCAAAATAACATAACACACAGCCATTAATGTCTAGACTGCTGGCAACAAAAGTGAGTACATCCCTTAGTGAAAAATGACAAATTGTGCCCAAAGAGTCAATATTTTGTGTGGCCACCATTATTTTTCAGCACTGCCTTAACTCTCTTGGGCATGGAGTTCACTAGTACTTCACCGGAAGTTCAACATGTCACCTCATGGCAAATAACTGTCTGGAAATCTACATTAAGATGGCCTAGGCCATAAGAAGATTGCCAACACCCTGAAACTGAGCTGCAGCATGGTGGCCAAGACCATACAGCGGTTTAAAGGGAACCTGTCACATAGGTTGTGCCCCCCTTGCTGAGGGCAGCACAAGCTAGTGTCAGACCTGCTGTTCCCAGCACTGTGCCCTTAAATCTTATTCATGAGCAGGTGTTAGCTCCACCCACCAAAGGCTAGCACTGCCCACTGACAGTTATTCACATGTTTCTACCTATTCAAAGTAATAGGTTTGTCAGTTGAGGTGGGCGGGGCTAGCCTCCGATTGGCCGGGTTTGAAAAAAACTGATATTCTAAAGAACTCTTCGAATGACTCTTCTGGCTGAAAACTGAAGATTTGAGCATTAAATACATGAAAACTACAGCATCTTACAGACTAAAGGACACAGCACTGGAAACAGCATGTCTGATACTACCTTGTTCTGTCCTCAGCCAGGAGGGTAAAAACTATGTGACAGGTTCTCTTTAACAAGACAGGTTCAACTGACAACAGGCCTCACCATGGTCAACCAAAGAAGTTGAGTGCACATGCTCAGTGTCATATCCAGAGATTGTCATTTCAAAATAGATGTATAATTGCTGCCAGCATTGCTGAAGAAGTTAAAGGGGTGGAGGGTCAACCTGTCAGTGCTCAGACCAGACACTGCGCAATGCATCAAATTGGTCTGCATAGCTGTTCTCCCAGAAGGAAGCCTCTTCTAAAGATGCTGCACAAGAAAGCTCGCAGACAGTTGCTGGACAAGAAGGCTAAGGACATGGATTACTGGAGCCATGTTCTGTGGTCTGATGAAACAAAGATAAAATTATTTGGTTCAGATGGTGTCATGCGTGTGCTGACAACCAGGTGAGGAGTACAAAGACAAGTGTGTCTTACCTATATTCAAGCATGGTGGTGGAATTGTAATGATTTGGGGCTGCATGAGTGCTGCCAGCTGTGGGGAGCTATAGTTCATTGAGAGAACCATAAATGGCAACATGTACTGTGACATACTGAAGTGTAGCATGATCCCCTCCACTCGGAAACTGGGCATCAGGGCAGTATTCAAACATGATAACAACCCCAAATACATCTCCAAGACCACCACTGCTTTGCTAAAGAAAATGAGCGTAAAAGTGCTGGACTGGCGAATCATGTCTCCAGAACTAAATCTTATTGAGCATCTGTGGGAAATCCTTAAATGGAAGTTGGAGGAGCACAAGGTCTTTAGCATCCACCATCTCCATGATGTCATCATAAAGGAGTGAAGGAGGATTCCAGTGGCAACATGTGAAGCTCTAGTGAACTTCATGCCCAAGAGAGTTAAGGCAGTGCTGGAAAATAATTGTGGCCACACAAAATATTGACTCTTTGGGCACAATTTGTCCATTTTCACTCAGGGGTCTACTCAGTTTTGGTGCCAGCGGTTTATACATTGATGGCTGTCTGTTGAGTTATTTTGAGGGCACACCAAATTTACACTGTTCTACAAGCTGTACACTGACTACTTTACATTGTATCAAAGTGTAAAATCTTCAATGTTGTCCCGTGAAAAGATATAATAAAATATTTATAAAATGTGAGGGGTGTACTCATTTTTGTGAGATATCATATTTTTAGAAAATTAACAGCATAGGTCTAAAAATTGTTGAGATTAATGAAAACTTACTTATAAACATGTACATTTTCTACACATAAAATATTTTATTCTATACTTGTAACAGCTAGAGTTAAAGCCCCATTCATCTTATTTTTTGGTCATCCATCCCCAGTATACTTTAGAATAAATAGTCTCTTTTGGACTGTGTTTTCTGTTTCACTACAATATATGTTTTTTGTGCTGGACACACATACCAACAATGGATGGCCACAATGCCCTGTGAATGGGGACTTTACTGTAGACAATATCTTATCTAGCATGTTAAAACACATCTGCAAGATTATAATTGTTTCCGATTAGAACAAATAAATATATGCATCATGCATATCCATTATCATCTAAGTTTATTGTTCAACACAATTTACTGAACACACCCGCAAAGGGAATAACATGATTATTATTTCTGATATTATTATTGTTACAAAATGCCACCAACAGGTTTCTACACTACATCTTTCATATTAGTCCATCATCAGATATCAAACATCATGTAAATGTACGTTACCCTGACATGTAACTCTCATGTGAGATTCTGACATCTAACTTGTACCTTTCGCTGACACCTGATGCTGACATGTGACTCTGAACTCTGACTCTGACACTTGACGCCAGAAACTGACCCCTGACTTTGACATCTAAGATACAAACTCTGAAACCGGACTCACCTGACTGTGAAATCGAATTTTGATATGTGATCAATTGGTATGGTATGATACTGTACTGAAATTGGTATGTTTATTATTTATCTAATTTTTTTATTTCCTATATTAGGCTTATGCAGTTTGTCATTGGCTAAAAATTTAGGTTCAGGCCCCTAAATAACACAGAATGAATATTAAAGGTGTTGTCCTGTCTGACACATTGATGGCATATTGATGGTGCTGGTCCCACCTCTGAGATGGGACAAATATTTCAAATACACTTTAAATGCCTGCTAGCTCTCTTACAGAAACTAATGAGGTCTGACTATAACCTCTGACTTCTTAAAGGGAATGTGTCATCAAAAATGACTTATTGTTTAACTCACATTTTTAAGTTCAACACATTTTTTAAGAATTTTTGGTTATGTTTCTTTTAATTTTCTATATCACTTTCAATATTTTTTCAATAATTTTTAAGTCCTGCAGTTTTCACTTTGGCCACTAAGCCTAATAATAATCTGACACTTCCTGTTCTGTACAGAAAGACTCTCGGTTGTCTGCTCATTATCAGCACAAAGAGGGTCAATCTGAAAGGATACCCCAGTGTGAATAGATAACACAGGATCCACCAGTCACAAGAGGAGATGGTCACAGTTCACCCGTTCAGCTCCCTTGAGAGAGAATTTTTAAGGCATTTCTATTACTTTCTGCAAAGTCAAAAGTTTACATACACTAGGATTATTATGCCTTTAAACAATTTGGGACAGGCCATAAGATGACATCTTTGAAAGCTTCTGCTAGGTGTTTTGGCAACATCTGAGTTAATTAGAGAAACACCTGTAGTTGTATTTTAATGCACACCAGAAACACAGTGCTTCTGTGTGTAACATCATGGGAAAGTCTAAATAAATCAGCCAAGATATCAGGAAGAGAATTGTGGACTTGCACAAGTCTGATTCATCCTTGGGTGCAATTTCCAGATACCTAACGGTATCTCATTCATCTGTACAAACAATTATATCTAAGTAAAAACAAGATGGGATTTTCTAGTCTTCACACCACTCAGGAAGGGGGCAGGTTCTGTGTCTCAGAGATTAACTTGTTTTGGTCCGACATTGACCCTACCTTGGTATGTATTTACATCCTTATTATCGTTACATGGGTATCTGGTGAGTTATCCTGTGTTTTGACCATGGGTCTTGTCTTTCTATATGATACCTATATTCCATTATTTGGGTTTTACTCTTTATTATCCATCATTACTTTGTTAGCCCCATTTATTCTCCCTTATTAACCCATTGATTATGGGGGAAAAGCATTGGAGTTTTGCAAACTATCTGTGGTGTTACTATATTAGTGGCTCCTATACTACCAGAGCTCTTTTTTTGAACATACTTGTGGTATTTTTTCATCAGCGGCCAGCTTACCCTTGCAAAGTTTGGGTATCTAGACCTATTCTCCTGCTCTGTGTGTGTGAAGAATTTGTTTGTAGCCAGTTTTGTTATTCTTAATCGTTTATCCAGTCCGTGGTTACTGTATATATTTGTCTTCTTTGTCTGTCTATTATAGGGAAATTATAGACATTTTTGCTTAGAGAGAGGTTCCTGTGTGGGGTTGCCCATGTTAGGGTGGTTACCCTGTTGTATTAGGTAGGGTTTATTTTTTATATTTCTATCTTGGATATAGAGTTAGTTGTTTTGGATATTTTGATCTTACTATAAGTTGCTAATAAAAGTTATATTTTAGATTTATCTTGTGAGGGTGTATACTATATCTGACCAATAAAGACAGTCAAAAAGTTTGTAATTTGTAAACTAGCTAGTTTGTAGATATAATTCCCGCAAATGGACGTATGCATACGCCCTGGCGATCACGCGGGCTTGCGGGCGAGCCGCGCGCGATCGCGGCATGGAACCAGCGGTAAATTACCGCTGGCTTCATGCCCCATCACCCCCCGGCCGGAGTGAGCTCCGGCCGCGGGTGAAAAACGCATCATTACCGCAGCCTGTCATGGCCGCGATAATGATGCCGCAGGCAGGAGGAGTGAGCTCCCTCTGCCTACGATCGGCGAGGCAGCGGCACAGATGCCGCTCGCCCGTCTCCTACCAGACTCCCCGGATGCTGTCTGAATGCATCCGGGTAGTCTGGTGACGTCACCATGCCCACAATGCATTGTGGGCATGGTGTCACTAGTTGCCATGGCGACCTATGCACAGCAGTAACGCTGTGCACAGATCGCCTCTTCAAACAGCAATCTAATGATTGCTTTTCCCCAGTGGGGATTTGCAGTTACAAATCCTCACTGGGGAAAATTAAAAAAATGTGAAAAAGTAAAAAAAAAAAGTAAAACACAAACAAAAAATAAAATTAAAACACATACACTGCCCTTTTCCCCTTTACAAACGCCAATCGCCCCAAAAAAGATCAAAAATAAATAAAGTACCCATATTTGGTATCGCCGCGTGCGTAACGATCCACCCTATAAATCTTTCACGTTAATTAACCCGTATGGTGAACGCCGTAAAAAACAAAAACAAAAAACAGTCACAGAATTGCGATTTTTGTGCATCCTGCAGCACATTAAATGGAATAAAAAGCGATCAAAAACTCATATAAACGCCAAAGTTGTACCAATTAAAACGTCAGTTCATCCCGCAAAAAAAAAGTTCTTACACGTCTCTGTATACGGAAAAATAAAAAAGTTAGGGCTCTCAGAAGACAGCGATGCATAAATATTATTTAACACAATAAAAACACTATTTTTTTTTTAAAGTGCTTCCAAATTAAAAAAAAACTATATAAATAGGGTATCGCCGTAATCGTATCGACCCTGAGAGTAAAGCTAACTGGTCATGGATACTGCACGGTGAGTGCTGTGAAAAATAAAAATAAAAAACACTACTAGGATTGCAGTATTTTCTTCACCCTGCCTTCCAAAAAACGGATTTAAAACTGATCAAAAAGTCTGGTCCCCCCAAAAATGATACCAATAAAAACGTCAACTCATCCTGCAAAAAACAAGCCCCTACACAGCTCCGTACACAGAAAATAACAATTTATGGCTCTCAGACTATGGCGATGCAAAAACGTGTTTTCCTTTTTGAATAAAAGTGTTTTTATTGTGTAAAAGCAGTAAAACATAAAAAAAAATACAAATTGGGTATCGCTGTAATCGTATCGACCTGCTGAGTAATACTAGCATGTCAGCTATACTGCACGGTGACCGCTGTTAAAAATAAAAATAAAAAACACTACCAGGAATGCTGTATTTTGTTCAAAATGCCTCACAAAAACCTTAATAAAAAGTGATCAAAGCGGCATATGCCCCCCATAATGGTACTAATAAAAACGTCAACTCATCCCACAAAAAACAAGCCCATAATCAGCTCCGTATACAGAAAACTGAAAACGTTATGGCTATCAGAACAGGACAACATAAAAACGCAATTTTTTATAGACCTATTTCTATTGTGTAAAAGTAATAAAACATAAAAAAACTATATAAAATCTATATCATTGCAATTGTACCGACCCCCATAGTAAAGATATCCTATCATTTATACTGCACGGCGAACGTTGTAAAATTGAAGCCCAAAAAACAATGGCGGAACTGCGTTTTCCCCTCATTTTCATAGCCCAATGCAAAAAAAAAAAACTTTGGAACACCTGTGCACCCAAAATGCACAATACACCCCTAGATGAGATCTATGAGGCGTGCTGAATCCAAAATGGGGTGACTTCTGGAAGGTTTCACCTGTTCTGGTATTTTGGGGGCTTTGTAAATGCGACATGGCCCCACCAAAATCTGCGTTCCAAAATCCAAGTAACACTCCCTCCCTTATACGCCCTGCCATGCGCCCAAACAGCAGTTTACACCCACATGTAGGGTATTGCCGAACTTGGAAGAAATTGCGTAACAAGGTTTTGGGTGTTTTTTTACCAGGATGCCTTGTAAAAATTATAAATTTTCAGCTAAAATTGCAGATTATTGGAAAAAAATGTTTTTTAAAATTTTCACAGCCTAACGCTAAAATTTTTTGTGACACACCTGTGGGGTCGATATGCTCACTACACCCCTGGATATATTCCTTAAGGGGTGTAGTTTCCAATTTGGGGTATTTTTAGGGGAGTTTATTAATTTTTAGCACCTTAGGGTGTCCGCAAAACTGAAATGGCCCCTAAATAAAATCGTAATGAAAATGAGACCCCCAGAGTCCAGTAGGTGCTCCTCCTATTCTGGGGCTTGTGGTTGAGCCAAATAATGCACTAGGGCCACATATGGGATATCTCTGAAAACGGCAGAATCTGGGGAATCAATATTAATTTGCATTTCCCTGATCACATTTACCGTATTCTTGTGAATAATGCATAAAAATTGAAAATCTGCAAAAAAAGTAAAATTTTGAAACTTCACTTCCACTTTGCTTTAATTCCTGTGAAACACTTAATGGGTTAAAAAACTTCCTAAATGCAGTTTTGAATATTTTAGGGGTGTAGTTTTCTTAGATGAGGTCATTTATGGGGGTATCTAACATACAGGTCAATCAAAGTCACGTTAGAACTGGACTGGTCCCGAAAAAATGTATATTGCAAATTTTCTGGAAAATTTAAAAAAATGATGCCAAACTACAGCAGACATATGGTAGATGCTAGGTATAAACTATTTTGAGTGGAATAACTATCTGTCTTACATGCAGAAAATTTTGAAGTTTAAAATTGGTAAATTTTCAAATTTTTCACGATTTTTTGATATTTTTCACAAATAAACAAGCATTTTTTGGACCAAAATTTCTTACTATCTTAAAGTATAATGTGTCACGAGAAACAATCTCTGAATCACATGGATAGGTTAAAGTGTCAAAAAGTTTTCTCACCATAAAGTGACCAGACAATTTCAAAAATGGGGCTCTGTCAGAGAGGCCAAAACTGGCTCCGGCGGTAAGGGGTTAATACTTACTCTTCATCAGTAAAGTAATTATCATTTGAGCTTCTACTCAATTAGGAAGCACAGTGTATTTCACCAGAATTCATGTTAGTTTGTCAGATGTCAGAGTCAAATGTCAACATTAGGGATCAGAGTCAGTAGTAAGAATTGTGGCTTAAACTTATTTTATTAAGATTTTTGACTGTGAAATCTTAGGATGTTCTAATATGATCACTGTACTGCAAGCCAGTGATAATCAGGAAGAAGAGCAAATGTTTGAAATTTTGCTTTGCTGTTATCTTACCAATGGTCAATTTTTTATTTTGTTCTTATAAGACAGTGCTTTATTACAGATACATATTTCAAACTCCATTGTCTTACATGATGGAATAACAGGGAAAATTGCATCAGAAAAATGCTGGCACAGCAAATTTTTTTTAGATTTGCTCATTTTAAGTGGCTGTGTTAGTCCCACATACTGAAGTAGGCTGACTGGCTTTCTGCCAGATTGCTTATTCCCCATATGTTTTCATGCACGTTTACCAACACAGAGCTGTAGGTATGATTGTCCTTTGTCATCCACATCAGCTACATCACTCAGGTAGGAGAAGATGAACTTTGATCTTTTCTACATTATGGAATGTTGTGCATTATTCTGGGATCAATTGTTGTAGCCTCAACTGGCTCTGAAGTACATTTTCAAAAATTTCTATGTTAGCAAAAATTTCTGGTTTTTGGGTTGCA
>JAODAL010079878.1:0-12427 GCA_025379985.1 Phyllomedusa bahiana | reverse complement strand
GGGTGGTAGGATAGGAGACAAATGGCTTCAAGATAGATAACAAAAGTAAGCATGGTGAATAAGTTGTTTGTAAAAGACCAGTTACTCACAGGAAAGACAAACGTGCTGGCCCTTTTCTGCCCACTTCTGTCCCATTTCTGTCATATTTCATCATCATAAAAATTAAAAATCTGTAACTTCCAAATATGGAAATTCCAGAGATGGCAAACTGACCCTGGGTCAAACTGACCTGAGCTCACTAGCTTATACTATGCTTTGTGGCTTTCATTGATATAAATCAGTGAACCCAGGTGTCAGCAATTGGTGGAGCTACAAATGGACCAGCAGAGAGCAACAAAAATAAACAGGGTAATTATTGAAGACAGAGCTGGGGTGAAATTTACACATTTATTATTATTATTATTATTATTATTATTATTATTATTATTATTAGTTATTTGAAAGCTCCATTGATTCCATGGCGCTGTACATTCAGAGGGGATTACAAACATAATAAATGTCAAACAAGTACAATGATGACGATGAATGACTTACAACTGGCACAGACGGGGAGAGGACCCTGTCCAAGAGGGCTTACAATCTATAATGGAGGAGGAAAGAGACGTCATGTGTGAGACGACATTCAGGTGTGTGACGTCCCGCTGATCTTACTGCTATAACCTCAGTACAGGGTTGTTCATGGACTGAAAGATAGAAAATTCAACTTATGTGGATATATATCAACTGCAGACACATCAAATGAATACAAGTATGTTCTAATGTTAAAGATGTATTTGATGTTGGTTAATAAACAGTCAAATATAAAGTTAATTAATATGTCTGCTTTCAATAGTTAAGTTGTATGGAAGACGAAAAGAAATATATTGTCAGCTGCAGACAGGTCTGCAAGTGATTTAATATATACATATAGCCCTATATATATATCAGGTTTCAGGTTAATATATCAGGTTTCCATCAGACCAAGGAATTACGTGAGATTAATAGGTCATGTATGTTCATGTAACAAAGCAGTACAATTAAACATACAGTGTATCACTGTAGTGTTGCTGGGATCTGCTGTCCAACATATTCACATACCATTAAACAAAGCAGTACAATTAAACATATATTGTTGTGGAATTGCTGGGATCTGAGGTCCGACACATTCGCATATCTGTGAAAAGTTGAAGAAGACCGTAATCAGATGGTAGGAAGGACTCTGGCATGTGCGCTATCAGTTTCTGTCATATGTCATCATCATAACACTTCTAAATATGGCACATCTCTAGATAGTAAACTGATCCTTCAAAAGAACAAGCAAGCTTCTCTCCACCTTTTTCTGCGATGATAGGACAGGGGGGAGGTGCAGACATCAGAACCCCAGAGCCGATGCAAACATGGTGGTCAGTGATCAATGCTGGTGCAAACATGGAGGTCAATGCAAACATCAGAGTCTCTTTACGGTATCTTGGGTTGTTTGTGGCATCTCTTGGCACCTTTGTAAACACCCATCTTCAGGTTCCTTGGCAATCTGCAAATACTGAAGATGTAATTTAAAAATAAACTTGAATCTTTGCAGGTAATCACACAACAATGACTCCATTCATTGCAGTTGTTACGTATAGTGTGGCTGGGGACATGGCACTCTGTTTGGTCTCAGACACATTGCACATATAGGGTGACATGTATGAATGGGGCTGCGCCAGATATCTGGCATCTTTTCAGCTCAATATCAGCCACAGTCCCGTTCATACATTTTCAAATCCCCCGCACGCCACTCCGGGATGCATTACATAGCGCCTGCGGCGCTTTGTAATGCGCATGATCTCGGGGGGTGTGCAAGAGGCTGGAGGCACTAGAACCGTAGCGAAGCTACATATTTATAGCTCTGCTACGGCATTTCTGGGTGCATTACAGTTAGAACACTTTCAATGTTGTATACCTGATCTGAACTGTCTCCAGAGCGCTATAAGGCGCCTGATTTATGACCCACTGTAGAGCGGGTTCATCAATCAGGCGCATTCTGTGCCAGTATCATGCGCATGAAATTTGGCGTTCGCACGCCAAATTTCATGCATGTCACCCATAATGCTGAGTCACATAAGAGCAGTAGAGTAGGATTTTCATTTTGATCTTCACCACCCTTGCAGTGAATAAATGGTACTTAATAGAAGGTTTTTGTAATCCAACACTTGATTTGGACAATCTACCACTTAAAAAAAAGCAGTGTGTAGATAAGATCTGAATAAAACTCTTATATTTGCATTTTAACTAAAATCAGCACAAAAACCACAACAAAAAAACCCATCTTTATGCTCATACTGGAGTGCACAACATATCATAACATCCTCCTACTATCATGTTATTTCAACATTAACCATCACATATTATCTGCATTGGCATAACCTGCCATCTCCAGATCTTCTTTTAATCTAATCAGTCACATAATACTACAATAAAACCCTTTAATGCTTTCTATGTCATATAAACCCTTACTGCACAATAGTATCCTGTTTAACAATTAACTGTTCTTCAACTATTGATAAGAACCCTTAAGTATCTTAGTGTGTTTTATCTTCTGATGGCTCATGACTTTTTTTAGGCTATTGTTAGTTAAACATGCTTTGTGTGGTCTTATCTGCCATTGCAAACACTACATAATTTCATTCATGATTCATGAATACTGACATATAGACATACAAGCATTAATCAAACACAAACAAGGATGAGGCCTATCCCACTGCACTGGTTTCTTTTCCTTTAACTCAAAGGAATTAACTCTTTATCAGCTGGAGATGCAATAAAAAAATATATATCTTCTAATAATGAATATGCAGTTGTATCAATCTGGTTGAACTAAAATCTTTACAAAAAAAACAATGGAAGTAGTAGTATCAAGGAAAATGAACTCAATGTTAACTTTTATGTGCCCCGGGGCTTTTTTCAACAGTGATATCAACAGATGTCTTTCTTAGATCTCAGATCACTAAAAAAAACATTTTTTTTCAGGGTGCTTTCCCCACGCACAGTTTTGGTGCAGTTTTAACGGTGCTCCAATTAACCTGCCTTTTTTACCAGCTTGTTTTTGGACTTTTCTAATGTTGGAAAATGGTAATCAATTAGTGTGTTTGTATCCACAAGATTTCACGCCCCGTAATGATTACTTACTTGAAACACCTTTCTGAACAATTTAGACAACTGAAAGAAGCTTGCTGGTAATAAAGGCAGTTTAATTGGAGCTCATTTAAAACTGCACCAAAACTGCACTGTGTGAAAGGAATCTTACTCCTACAAATAGCAGACAAATTTAAATTTCATCCCCAACAGTTGAACATTTGGGGAAAAGGGGAGAAAAAGGTATTTAGTAGGAGGCGGCCATCATGCTCTGCTGGACACTAACTATGGCATAAAAACAACCTTAAAACAAAGATCAAAAATAAAGTTTATAAAGTGTGCACAATGCAAGATATTAAAATGAGCTGATTAAATTTTCATATGGATTTTTTTCTAGTAAATTTCTTTTCAAAACCCAAATTTTTAAAGACGTCTACTTTATCTTTACAATTCATTAAAGCGTCTACTACAAAATTTTTTACTCTTAGGGCATTTTCACCGGCTTATTTTGCCATTTATTTTTTTTTTGCGTTTTCGCGCAAAATTGCGTTTTTACGGGGAAAAATGAATACCACAATTACGGTTATTCATACTCCCCATGAGGCTTTAAAATTTTAAAACCCCGTCTCCCCCGGGGCTTTACAATACAATCGAAAATCATACCCTGGGGAGAGAATTGGCCTTGCAAAACCGTTTGGAAAATTTGCAGGTAAAAGGGGCCGGCCCGGGGTGCTTTTGGAAAATTACCGGGCTTTTTCCACCGTTTTCCCAAAACACCCGCTTATTGGGGTGGTACATAGGGCGCCCAATACGCCATTTTAAACATACCCTTTTAAACGAGAATATCACCTCAAAACCTTTTCTTTTTGACTTTAGGGATAATTTTTTTCACTTTTCAAAAATTTTAATTAGATTAACCCCCTTAAAATAAAACACAAAACAGGGGTTCATTTGCATTTTTTAAAAAACATTTTTTTTTTATTATTGGGTTCAATCAAAATATGAAAAACCATTTAAACTTTCTTTTTAAAAATTTCTATAACAACATACCTTGCAATATAAGGAGCTTTTAAAACTGCTCTCCTATAATGCCCAAAGAAAAGGGACAACAGGATTATATATTTTTCAATGGATTCAAACAAAAAATTTTTAATATTTTGCCCTCAAACACTTCACACAAAAATTAAACTTTTGGGCTAACTTTTTCTAAAAACATTTGGCTTTTTTCTAAAAACCTTTTGCTCAAATTCTTTTCTTTTTTCACTCTAAACTTTTTTGAAAACCTAACACCAATGGGGGACCTTTTTAGGGGGCCAAAAACCACACAAGGGGGTTGTTTCCCAAAACCCTTAAATCTCAACAGAAGGGAGCTTTTTTGTCTGCGGTGGGGGGGCAGCAAAAGAAATTTTGTTTTTGGCCTCCCCTACCAGCCCGTTTGGGGATTTGAAAAAAAACACCCCTGGACTGTCTTTTTTTACCTTCTTTATCCCCCGCAATGCATTGTGGGCATTCCCGGGTGCATGGTGACAACATTTGCCATAGGGGGCAATATTGTATCAGTGATCTTCAACACTGATAAAAAAACCCCCCTAGGGGGGAAAGTTAAAAAATGAAAAAAGGGGGAAAAAAAGGGAAACAAAAACACAAAAAAAAAAAATAAAAACTGGCCCAAAAGCCCCTTTTCCCCCCTTTACATATGGCAGTTGCCCCCCCCAAAAAATATAAAAAATTAAATAAAGTAATCATGTTTGGTAATCATGAAATAACGACCTATCTTATAAAAATCGTCATTTTAAAATTAACCCGCTTTGGTAAATTTCCCAAAAAAAAAAAAACAATCAAAGAGTTGCAATTTTTGTTTCATTCCCCCAGCATATAAAATGATTAAAAAGCGATAAAAAAGAATATAAATGCCAAGTTTTGGGACAAAAAAAAACATCAATTTTATCCCGGGGAAAAAGCCCCTTTCACAGCTCTGTATAAAGAAAAATAAAATTTTTTGACTGTTTTAACTACGATTTCAAAAATTTTTGTTTTAAAAAAAAAAACCTAAAAAAATTTTTTAAAATTATTGCCTTTTTTTGGCCCAATGCTAAAAAAAACTATGGAAACCTATAATCCCAAATAAAGCATTAAAAACACCCCTTTATGGGGGATCCGTTTAAAGGGGTGTTGAATCAAAAATAGTGCGACATCTGGAAAGGGTTTTACCTGTTCTTTGTACTTTTGGGGGGTTTGCTAAAGCAACATGGCACCCACAAAAAATTTTGCTTTTCAAATCCAGGCTCTCATGTTTGGAAAAAAGGTAAAACCTTTTTTTAAAAAACCAGGGAATTTTTTCACTTTGTTTGCTAGAAAAAGTTAAAAACCTACCACCTGTTGGGAGAAAAGGTTCATAGTTTTTGGGCATTCTATTGGGTATTTAAAGGAAAGCAAAAAAAAAAGGCGCCTGGGGAATGCTACTTAAAACATTTACTTTTTCCCCCTTTGTCTTTTTCTGGGCTTTTTTCTTTTTTTTCTGATCTCTTCTTTTTTTTCTTTCTGCTCTCTGTTTCTCTTTCTGTATCTTTAAAGGGTATTTTCAGACTGGAAAATTTAACGTATTGTAAAATAATTTACTTTGCAGGGGCTAAGGCCCAATTGTGGCCCGGGAAAATTTCCTTTCACATGGGGCTGTTTTTGATAAGAAACAGAGGGGGCCAAATTTTTACGTTCCCAAACAAGGGGTTGGGAAAAGGGTTTGCAAAAAAAACCCTTTACACCCCCTTGGGTTGCCCCCCCCAGAATAAAATTTAAAAACCAAAAATTTTTTAAAAAAACTAAAAAAGTAAAATTTAAAATATTTTTTTGTTTAAAACCGGGCACCCCTTTCCCTAAAAAAGAAAAAAGGGGGGGCCCCAATGGGGGGGTTTTCCCCTAAGTTTTTTAGGTTTTGGGGGGGGGGTTTTCAATTTAAAAACCCCTTTCAAATCCCTTTTTAACCAATTTTGTCTATTAAAAAAAAGGCCTCAGAGGCTTTGCTCCCAGATTTAATTTTTGGGAATTTTCCCGCCTATAACCTTATTGCCCCCACGGGAGTTTAGGGTCGCAGACACCCCCAAAAAAAACTTACAACCCCCCTTCGGTTTTGGGAAGTATTTTTTCTTTTACAAAAACTAAGGGTTGCTGATTTTAAAATTAATTTTAAAAAAAGGCCCACCCTTTTTTCCCTTTTAAAACCCTTTTTTGCCTCTTAAAAAAAAACAAGTTTTATCTGTTTTTCCCTTTCCTTTTTTTAAAAAAATATTAAACCCGCTTTCCCGATTTTAAAGAAAGATACACAAATAACTCTTTTACCCTTTTGACAACAAGCCAGGGAAAAAAAGACATTGAATGAAGATAAAACCTTTGTGATACAGATTTGTTTTTAATCACAGCTTTAAATTCAAAAGGTTTAAAAGAAACCAATAACCCTTTCATTTCCAATTGCAAAAAAGCCAGATTGGTTTTTGCAAACGGGGTAAATTTTAAAAAAAGTCAGTTTTTTAAAACAGGCGTGACCATGAAACAAGGAGACTTTTTAGGGCCAAATTTAAAAATTTTAAAATTTTTAAAAAATGTCCTTTTGGGGCCAAAAAATTTTTTTTCACCCATTAAAATGCCTGAATTTTTCCTTTTTTTTAAAAACATGCTCTAACAACGGGTCTTTAAAAACAAAGGGGCCTTCTACCCCTTGTAATTTTACAGTTTTTTTCTCGGGGATACTACTTTTTTTAAAGTGGTAAATTTAAAATGGTTTCCCGCTTTTGTAAAAGCGCCTAGAAATTCCCTAGCGAAAACTAAAAATCTATAGTTTCCCTTTCCTTCTAAAATAGAATCCCCACCCCCTGAGGTCGAGGAACCCCCCTGTGCTTTAATTTTTTAGGGGGGAAAAAACACCCCCAAAATTGGGGACAGGGCCGCCCCCAAACATACCTGGGCCAACCCCCTTTTTTTCAATAAACTTTTAAAAAACAAGCCGGTTTGAGAAGCCCCTTGCAAAATCAAAAAGGCCTTTAAAAACCAAAATGGCAACAAAAGTAAAACCCCCCCTAAATGGGAAAAAAGGGGCATAAGGGGGCCCCATGAAAGAAAAAGGCCTAGTTTCCCCAAACACACTTTTTCCCCTTTTTTTAAAACCCAACCAAATTTTCCCCCTTTTATTTCATTAATGCCTTGAAAATTGGGAAAATGTGGGGCCCCTGATAGGGTTTTCTAATGGGCAACCAAAATGGGGGTTTTAGGCCAAAACAGTTTTCATACAAGGGGGCCCCATTTTTATCCCCTTTTTCCAATTTCCCTTCATGGTGTTTAGGTGGGCTTGTTAACGGTATGGGGTTTTTCCCTGGGGTGAATGGGAGAGAAAGTGTAAAAAATTTTTTGGGGTTCGCATATCACACTCTTTCATTACTGCTAACTTGGGAATTTTAATTTGGGGGCAAAAAAGAAAAATTGGAGGGGGCAACCCAAAATTTGGGCCAAAAGGCATTGAAATTCCAAAATTCTTAAAACTGAGGGTGCAGCCGGGGGCTAAAATCATACAGACCTTTAAAAAGACCCGATTCCCCCCTAGAACCGACCCTTTGGCCCCGACCGACCAAGAAATAGAAATTTAAAACATGTTCAGGTTTTTCCTTACCCCAAAATTTTTCTTTTAAAAAAAGATAATGAGTCTCCAAACATTGGGTTCTGGGATTTAAAAAGGTGGGGGGGCCCGCCATTTAGGGGGTCAGGCCATTTTGCTGTTCCCCTGCAAATTAAAAATTTGTCTGTTTTGGCTGTTTATCCCCCCGAAGGAAGCCTTTTTTAAAAGATGATGCACAAGAAAGGGCCCCCAACCCGTTTGCTGAAACAAAGGGGGGACTAGGATGTGGGTTTTCTGGAACCATTTTTTTTGGTTTATTTTTGAGACCAAACTATCCGTTAATTTTGGGGCAGGTGGTTCAAGCTTGAGTGTAGTACAAAACAAATTTTGTTTTGTGTTTTAAACAGGTGGTGGGAGTGTTTGGGTTTTGGGGCCCGCATAAATGCTTGGGTGGGGTTTTTGGGAAGCTACCATTCCTTGAGGGAACCATGGGTGCCAATTTTTTAAATTTAACCCCTGTTCCCCTCCTTTTAGAATTTTGGGCGCACCAGTATTTCAAACCCTTTAAAACCCCCAAACAACAAACCCCCAAGACGACCACTTTTTTCTAAAAAAAAGGTTAAGGTAAAGGGTTCGGGATGCCAACCATTTTCCAGGTTTTAAAACCTAAATTGGGGCTTTGTGGGGCAACCTCAAAAAAGGGGTGTTGGGGTTTTAAGGGTTTTCCCCTGGGAATCATCTTGTGGGTGGGGAAAAGGGTTCCCGTGGCTGGGAACCTGTGAAGCTTTTATTTAAACCCTTTTTAATTTTTCCCCAGAGATTTTAAGGGAAATCCCGAAAAAAAATGGTGGACACAAAATTGTTTACACTTTTTGGAAAAATTTTGTCCAAATTTTTACTTAGGGGGTGTACTCACTTTTGATTTTCCCGTGGTATCAACGTTGATGGCTGTCCCTTTTTAGTTTTTTAAAGAGTTCTTGGGCAAAAATTGGGCCTTTTTTTAAAAAGCTGTACACTTTACTACTTTAAATTGTCCTCAAAGTTTTTTCAATTTGGGGGTTGGGGGGGTTGGTTTCCCTGGAAAAATTGGGGGGGTTTTTAAATTCAATAGTTACAAAAATGTGAAACGGGGTACTTTATTTTTGAGAGATACGTATTTAACCTTTTGCTCTCTATTTTTGAGATTTTTTTGGAAAAAAGCCCAAAAATAATCTTACCCAAAAAAAATTCCCCAAAGGGTTTTAGGTGGGGGCCTTAAAAACCAAGAACATCCTTTGGGATATTTCAAGGAAAACTGTATTTTAAAATTTTATCCAAAAAAGGGGTCCAAACCCAAACCCCATATGTTAAAAATTTTAAAGATTCAAAATTTTTGCCCCAGGCTCCCTTTTAAAAACTCTAAAAAGGGTAATAAAAAAATTTTGGTTTTGGGGGTGGCAAAAAAGGGAAACCCCACTTTGTGACACCCAATTCCCCCATGGAAAAAGGGGGTGAAAAAAATATATCGGCTATTCCTTTAAAAAAATCGTAAAACCCGGGCCCCCGGGGACCAATTCGGAAATTTTACCCCCGGGTGGGAATTTTTTCTTAAAAGGAAACTGGGGGAAAAAAAACCCCAAAACTTAAAAAACCCCAGAAAAAATTCAAATTTTGGGAAAAGGAAACGGAAAAAAGCCAATGCCCAGAAAAAAAAAATTTTACAGATTAACCCAAAAAAAAAAGGGAAAAAATTTTTTTGCTCTTTTTTAGTTTGAAGCCCCCTTTTTTCCCCCGTCTTCTGTTTTAAATTTTTTTGTAGAATTAGAAACATCAGGCCCTTGACCAAAACCGTAAACCAAAACCTCAGCGTCAGGGGGAGTTTGTCCCCGGGTGGGAAATTGGTAAAAAGGGGGTTTTCTTTTTTTTGGGGGCCGCAAAGAATTTTCTTTAACAGGAACCGGTTTTAACCTATTTTGTTCCTCAAAACCCCAGTTTTGAAGGGATTTTGTCTGTGTGTTGGGAAACAATAAAAGGTTTTTTTTTAATTTTTTTTATACAGTAAAAAATTTTTTTTCATTTGGGTGGGTGACAAAACGGGCAGGAAAGGGAAAACAGTAAGACTGGTTTGGCCTCTTTGTTTAGGGGGTGCACTGAAAAACATAGCAGGTTAATTTTTTTTAAAAAGGAAATTTCATGGAAAAGTCCTGACACTTTTTTCCACCCCTAAAAAGAAATCCTTTAGGCCAAAGTAAATAAAAGCCCGATATGGTTTTGCAACCCGGTCTATGTTTTGCTTTGGGCCGGGAGGCCTGTAGAGGCTCCTTTTGGGGTTTTTAAAAGAAATTATACAAATTTGGGGGTGTATAACTATTTTAAACACTGTCAATTGGGTTGGGTAATTTGGGGCCCCCTGCACCCAAAAGTGATAGCTTTTGCACCCCGCCCCGGGGAATATCTGCTTGCCCACCCCAAGAAACCACCCTGCCATCAGTCTTCAATGTGCTTTGCATTACTTTCATATACAGCTTGTTTAGAGAACATTAGTGAGGAATAAAGAGAAAACATAGCGCAGTACCTGCAGAATTCAAAAAATGTGATCACTTTTATTCAATATACTGACACGAGATGCTTAACGGCAAAATATTCAGCAAACATAAATCCATGTGGTGCAATCGACTCCACTTGACTCTGGGTTTTGCCTTTTGACAGCTTGAAACAGGGCTTTGGAAGTCCTACCAAGAAAGCACCACCTCACTACCAACTACCATCGGTTGCCACCTTTTTTAAAAAAAATTATATATAAATACTGAATTCTGGCTAATATACAACAGTGCCTGAGACAAAACCACACTTTGTATTGCACAAATATAAAAGAGCCAGAAATAGAGCAGATGAAGTCAGACAGAGACTATGGGCGACATGTATGAAGATCGGTGCGTCGGAGCGCCCGTTTTCGCATGCGCGAAAGTGAAAGCTGCGCCTCATTTATGTCGGCGCCCAAGGTGCGCTCATACATGCGGTGTAAAGTTCCCTGTGCCTCGCCAGTGTGTGAGGCGCAGGGCGGAACTTAGGCGCAGAGGGACTGCACCTCACCTGTATCACCATGGTAGCTCGCGCTCTGATTGGCCGGGATAGCCAAGCCCCCGCTACTTTAACCAATCAGCTCTTTTCTACATTTTTTACTGGATTTTGAACTGTTCTGTCTTTTCATTTGATTGGTCAATACTACTCCATAGGTTATAATGGTTCACTGTCGGTCCTATTCTGATTGGTTGGTTTATGCCGACCAATGAGAAGTGCTTAGAGAATTTGAATTACTGTATTTCCCAGCAATTTTCAATATCACAATTCCTGATGTTGCGCCGGTCACGGCGACAAACGTGTTGTTAGTGATTTTAGTTATGTATATTTTTAAAAGGTTTGAGCTCTTTTTCAGATAATGTTTTACACCTAATAAAAATGTTTTTTTGATTCATACTCCATGTCTCACGGAGCTGAGAGCTGAGATGTATTTCTTTAGCGATCTTATATATTTTGCCTTTTATTTTAAATGATCAACTTTTTTTAATACATTTAATCGTTTTTAGACAACTTTTATATTTATCTTTATTAATGAAATAATTTTATAGCCAACTCATTTTTATTCTTGTACTGTTGTAACAGTCGACCTAGAGCACATTTGCCCCATTCCATTACGTTCTAGCTTCACTTCGCCTCCTCCGGCTCAGGTAGACCACATTCCACGAGGTCTGCCTGTCGAAACGGTGATGCGCCTCACTTTGCCGTCCGGCATTCCTACATGCATCGGACTATTCAAATGTGGTGCATCCCAGAACGCCCACACTGCGCCCATTGCACGCCTCTTCATGTTAGGCGCAGCCGAAAGTGGCGAAGGTTGCGCCTAACATCGCATCCCTGTTTCCGACAGGGGATTCGAGACGGTGAGGCGCAGTTTTTGCCAGAAAACAGGCGCAACTCCCGATCATACACGTCGCCCTATGTTTGCTTTATCCTCTATAGGCCCACCATGGCTCCACTGCAATATTCTAGGGAACTTTTTTTTTTTTTACAATAATTTGTCTTACACTCCCCCCATTCTTGGACAGCTGCTGAGAGTAAGGAGCATAGGCAAGTGTCACCATTCTGCTGGTAACCTACCAGCTGCAGGTTAGAGGAAGAGGGGTGCTGCTCCGCTGTGTTCCAAGCTTTCACTAAAATAAATAGCAGAGTTCAATGAGTCCAACATAGTTCAAAATGGAAACCTGTTTTGAAAATAAAAACATTCCAAAAAGTGACAGTACTAAACTCCATCTGCTGACCCCTCCCCCCATTGAAGGTCATGTATGTGGCTTATCTTCTGGGCGTGCAAGGTACGTAGTTCACCCTGCACAATATGATTCTGGGGGGTACCGACCACATCCATAGCACAATCTCTAGGGGGATGGTCTTCTGTCCCCCCAACGAGACTGTAAGTTGTGCTCTGTGCTCCTCTCTCCCACCACTCCCCACCATTCATTTCTCCCTGATGCCCACTTTCAAAAGTTGGCAAGTATGCTGTAAGTTATATCATTGTGTGTACTTTTACAGTATGGTTTCTACATTGTAGCAACTGATGGCATTGACCCCTAAAGAGGATCCCCGGGAAAAGAAGAAAAATAAATACAAAAACTACATGTCATAATGAAAAAATGCCTAAATACCTCTAACTAGAAAAGCCTGCTTATTTTGTCTAGGAGATAATCATTATAAAAA
>JAODAL010079877.1:0-12427 GCA_025379985.1 Phyllomedusa bahiana | reverse complement strand
TTTTTTTTCCCATTTTGTTTTTTTTACTTTCACTCCCAAAAACTTACTTATACCCCCCAAAATTGATTAAATTTAACCCAAGCATTGAATTAATATCACTAGAAAAGTTCTTAAATTGTTCCTCAGTGCCAGACCGAAGGATAAATTAGTGCTTTGATACCTTTCAGCATTAATAGAGTAAAAAAATTTTCCATAGATGACCCGGGTAAAAAAGGGGGGAAAAAAAGAAATTTTTAAAAAACCCCCTTTAAAAGAACTGGTTTCTGGGGCATGGTTTGCAGCCAAGGAAGATGGCCGCTTGATCTTTTAGCCCCGCCTCACAAAAAAAATTAAAGGGGAAATCCCTGTTCATCCTGGGGGGGGACGGCGAAAAAGGGAAACAGGGGCAAAAACCAAGGACCCAGGGGAGTCTGCCGGCCCCTTTTAAGACCAAAAACCCGGTACCCCCCAACGCGAGGCCGCCGATCCGTCAGGGGACCCCCCCCTTCTGCAGCGGCCCCACACCCCCGGAACTGCCGTACCTCTCTTTTTGACCCCCCGGGCCCTGATCGCGGCGGGCGGTGGATCGCGGCCCCAAAAACAGCCTCCCAGGCCCAAGGGGGGCTTAAGGAAGCGCCCTCTTTGACACCGGAAGCGCCCCTTTACACCCGCCGGCAGCTCCGGTCTCTACTGCCGGCGGCAGGATTTTCCCTTTCCCCCAGCCCTTTTCCTAGAGCCAGGCAGTTTTTTAAACCTCGCCTGCCTCTGGGGACCGAACCCATGGACTTGGCCTCTACAGCGCTCCTCCCGGGTACATCCACGCCCCTTTATCCCGGCCCCCCTGCATCCCCCGCCCGGCCTAGGACCGCTTATGCGGGAATTGCTCTCCCCCCCTCCCGCGCTTCCCCCCAACCAAACTCAAAGCGCTTACACGCAAAGCCGGGTGAGGCCCGGCAGGCCCCCTTGGGCCCTTGCTCTCAGCCCAGTCCAGCGAGGGTCTCCCCCTCACCCCACTACAGCCGGGGCCTGCTGCCCCTATAAAGGGGCCTAAAAAGGGGACCGCCTGCCTGTTAGAGGGAACCATCTTGCCCCCCTGCCACTCTGCCCTCTTGGGCCAATCCTCACCCGCCTGCAAATTTCCCCTTTTCCAAACCCCCCCTTTGGGGCCCCCTCTAGTACGTTCTCACCCGCCCGAGGGACAATCTCTAAAATGCAAGCATCAAAAGGGGCGTAAAAACCCACCCCGCTCTTTCACCCCATGGCCATGGTTGTTCCCCCTGAACGGGGCTGCCTGCTCTAAGATGAAATGCGCCCCCCAAAACCCCGGGCCTCTCTCTGAATCTTGGACGATACTTGGTGCCTTGTCCTCCCCCGGTCCAGTAACCTGACTGGAAAAGTACTCACATCTCCCCTATAAGGGGGACTTTAAGCAATAAACCCAAAGTGAAGGCCTTAGGCTTAGATTGCTGGAGTCAGACGGATTTTAAACAGCTAGCCGGCAAGGGACACTCCGAACCGCACATGAGACCCCCCTCGTATGTTCGATATGAAACACGGAGGTATTCAAGAAAATTTTCTGAAACCAACAAACTCTCGAGGACTTGGATAATGGGGGCCCGGGGAATAACAAAAGGGGTGGGGGGCCTTCCGGGGGCCACAGGCGAGGGAAAAATTGCATCAAATATTGGAGCCCATCTTTAATGGACGTGGGAAACCTCCATCTACTTTTTAAAACTGGACCGTGTACCGCACCCTTAAGCCAAAGGGTCCGGTTTCCCCCCCCCAAACGTAATCGCTGTGTTCCGATTCAAATTAAAAGGGAAAAAAAAATATGCCCAAAAGGCGAGATTGGCACCACATGGGTACGGGGTTTTTTCCCAAATTGCCAGCCTTTCTTTGGGGTCACCCTAAAAAAAAAGAGGAACATCAGGGCCTCTGTTGGACCCCTGAAGGACCGTAAATTGGACGAGGGGGGTTCCCCTTTCCCTTGTGGCCCCCAAAAAACGGACGCTCTGCTGCTTGGACTATGAGGATCTTCCACTTTTTTTGTCGAACATTCCTGACCGGACCTATCCCAATTGGCCCTGGGTCCTACCCCTGATCCATCCCGAAGGCAACGTGTTAGCCTAAAAAAAAAGGGTCCTCCAGGGGCCCCGAGGCTATCCGGCGTTGGCCCTCCGGGGCTTTAGTCTGAAGGGGGGGGAATGTTCAAAAGCCCGGGAATTTTTTTTCCCTTTTTAGGCGTTTTTTGCAACTGCATTTTCCCTTTTTAGTCATTACGTTGGGTTCTTTTTTTCCCCCTAGGGTTTCTGGGGAATGGTCAACTGATTTAAATATTTATAACCATGCCTTCCTTTTTAGGTTGTTGTAGTTTTACCCCTTTTTTTCTTTTTTTTTCAGAGGGATTGCCCCTTTCCTCCCATTTTGGTGTGGGAACCTTTTTTGTAGTGTTTATTAGTGAGGTTCTTGGTTTAATTTTACCTCTCCAGGAAACTTTTGGGTTTCATTTGCTGCCCTTTTAGGCCATTTCTTTGTTTTTGAAGGCCCGGTATGTCATACAAAATTTGGGTTTTTCAGTCCGTTATATACGTTCTCCTTTAATTTCCCCAAAGGTTAGGAAAAGTTCTTTTTTAATGTTAAGGTCAAATTTTAAAACTTAACGAAAACTCTGCTAACTGACCTTAACGCGACCCCCCTGATTTTTATTTTCACAAGAGACCCTTTTTAACAAAAAAGGGGAACTCAGGTTTCAAGCATTTGTACCCATAAATATAAAAAGCGTCTCAGGATATTAAGAAGGGGGTAGCGTTTGGGGCCAGGTCCTCCCTTTTCTTTTTACTCGGCGCTGCCGATCCTGGGGGGGGATATTGATTTTGGAAGGGGCACTGAATGGCACACCCTCATTTTGTGTAATCTTTTTGCCCAATGTTGGGCAATTACTTTTTCCCCAAGCGCCCCTCCTTTTCCCTTTCAAGCCTGCCTTCGCCCCCCATGTTATAGGGGGGGAAATTTTTTTCTGGTTTTTTTTCTGAAATTCTTGATAAATCCAATTCTCAAAACTTTTTTTCAGGGGCCAACGTTTTTCCTCCCGGGCTTTCCCCACTAATACGACAAATTTCCGCTTTTCGATCTTCGGATCCTTCATCCATCAGATAAGGTTTATACCTTCTTTTCAAACCCACATCAATCACATTCTAGATTAGATTATTTCTTCGGAAATATATTAGCTCTGCGAATGCTGGATTCGGCTGCAGTAGGCTCAATTACATGGTCCGACCACGCCCCAATCAGTCTGACCCTGAAGTCAGGGAATTTCAATTTGAGGCAATGCCACTGGAGACTCAACGAATTCGTGCTTAAGAACCCCCAGATTAGCCCACAAAGCGGTTTTTAGGGGCGAATGTATCGCTCTAGGCTCCAAACTTAAAAGGGATACCGAGGCCAGGAGACTTTCCCTACGAAACAATCTTAAAACACTTCAACGGAAGATGTCCCGAAACCCGACTATTCCCACCCTGAGACGAATAGTGACGGTTAGGAATGAGCTAAAAGATATTGCCACCCGACATGTCGAGAGATTACTCCTCTACTCTAAACAACGATATTTTGAATATAGCAATAAAGCCCACACTATGTAGGCGCGCCAGCTCAAAGAGAGGACGGCTAATTCTATGCCTCAGGCATTGCGGGGAAGGGACGGTACCCTTTTTTACGACCCAGAGTCCATAGCCAAATTATTTTCAGACTTTTTCTCCAAATTATACTCCCTGCCCTCAGACCTCCCGGAGAATGAGGAGGTGGCACGACAGTGCATCCGGGACTTCCTCCAGACCTGTCCCTTGGCCAAGCTCCCTTCAGAGGCTTCTGTATCCCTTGGTGCACCTGTGGAGATGGACGAGTTGCTGGAGGTGCTGAAGGCCCTGCCCTCGGGTAAAGCACCGGGCCCGGATGGCCTTTCATATCAGTATTTCAGAGTCTTCTCGGGAGTCCTCGCCCCACACATGCTAACCCTTTTTAACGCTTTTCTTAAGGGCCTCCCGATCCCTACATCCATGTCCCACTCCTACCTCACCCTTATTCACAAGGCTAACAAAGACCCGGCGGATAGCGCGAGTTATAGGCCCATAGCCCTCCTAAACTCGGACATAAAAATTTTCACTAAAGTACTGGCCAATAGGTTGGGGATTTGGCTACCCCAGCTGATCAACAAAGACCAGGTTGGTTTTGTCCCCTTTCATCAGGGGGGGGGACAACACTAGACGGACTATCGATTTGATAGAGGTCTTGAACGCCCGCTCGGAACAGGCCCTCCTCCTTAGCCTGGATGCAGAAAAGGCCTTTGACCGGCTGGGGTGGCCATTCCTATTCGAAACATTGGCTGCATTTGGCTTCAATGGACCTTTCTTAACTGCCATTAAGAATCTTTACTCCTCCCCCTCAGCTGCGATCAAACTACCCCATCACACCTCTCCCTCCTTTAAGATTAAGAACGGTACTAGGCAGGGCTACCCCTTGTCCCCGCTCCTTTTTGCTACATGCATTGAACCCTTGGCGGCGGCTATTAGAAGCCATCCTGACATCAGGGGGGTTAGGGTCAAGGACAAGGAGTTTAAGCTCTCACTGTTCGCAGATGATATCTTGCTGACGTTGACTGATCTACATACCTCGCTCCCCGCCCTGCACGCACTTTTGGAGCGGTTTGGTTCCTTGTCGGGGTATAAGGTGAATACCACAAAAACAGAGGCCCTCCCCATCAACCTGCCCGCTGATGCCCTTTCCTCTCTTAGAAGTAACTTCCCATATAAGTGGCAGACCCAATCCCTTAAATATCTTGGTATTTTTGTTACTGACAGATATGACTCCCTTTATCAGGCTAACTTTCCCCTGCTCTTTAGGGAGCTGAAGGCCCTCCTTCAAAAATGGCACTCGCTGCCTATTTCCTTCCTCGGTAGGATCAACACGGTCAAGATGTCTGTTTTACCCAAGCTTTTATACCTTTTTGAAACCTTGCCTGTGGCGGTCCCCCTGAGGGAGTTGAAATCTTTGCAAGCGGCCTGCCTCCAATTTATTTGGGCACACGGGAGACATAGAGTGGCCAGGGACGTCCTTATGACAGGCAGGCAGAGGGGGGGCTGTCGGCTCCTAACTTGATACCTTATTACTGGGCCACGCATCTCCGCCGTATCCCTGCATGGTCCGCCTTACGCTCATATTCGAAATGGATGGAGGTGGAGAAATTGTGGTTGGCCCCTACACACCCTAATGCTTTCCTGTGGCATTCCCGACTTCTACCGGGCAGACCGGATTTGTTAGGCCCGATTAAATTCACCATCCAAATTTGGAGGCTCTGTAGGGATAGGTTCCACCTGGCCTCGCCGGCCTCTCCTATGGCCTCTTTTGTCTGTACCCCTCTCTTAACCACTAGCTCCTCAGGATACTTTGCTAGGCCATGGCTGGGGCGCGATCTCTTCCGCTTTGTGGATATAGCGAGGGCGCAGGATCGCAGGTTGCAATGCTTTGAGGCTCTTCAGAGGGACCACGGTTTGCCGCAGAGCTCTAAATTTCATTATCTCCAGATCTCTCACCTCCTTTTCTCCCTGTACGGGACTAGTACCCTCTCCCACCCGACTCCCTTTGAGTCTCTTTGCAAAGCAGGTGTCTCGACAAAGGGTTTAATCTCCGGGATCTATTCCATCTTAAATGACTCCTCCTCAGGCGAACCTGTAATCCACAGATACATGAGGAAGTGGGAGAGCTATATGGGCAGGCCTATTCCCTATTCCACCTGGCAACACATCTGGAAGGCGGCGGCCAGATCGTCAGTCTGTGTTGCCCAGAAGGAGAACTTATATAAGATTCTCCTCCTTTGGTACCACACACCAGACATGCTCCACAGGTGGTTTCCCCAATCCTCTCCTAACTGTTGGAGATGTCAATCTGCAGTGGGGACTCTTCCACATATCTTCTGGGAATGCTCCGCTTTGCAGACATACTGGTCTCAGGTGAGGGATTTACTGAGGGAGATCCTGGGAACGGAGATACCACTTGACCCAATGATATATTTGCTAGGTGGGCCGGTCGAGAATCTTTCTAAAGATAAGGCTAGACTCATGTTACATATTCTCACAAGCGGCCAGTGCCTGATCCGAGCAGATGGAAGCAAACTGCACCTCCTGGGATATCTGACTTGATTCATAGGGTGAGGGAGGTGCGCCGAATGGAGCAACTGACAGCCTCTCTACATGATAGAATGGATCTCTTTGATAGGACATGGTCCCTTTGGGACACATATTGGGTTATTAACTCCTCTTGAAGTTATATGGGTAATGACTGCTAGGGCCTTAACGCCCCCCCATCCCCTCCCCCCCCTTCTCCACCTTCTTGTTTTTTCCTTTGTTCGTCTGTCTCCTGTATGTGGTCGGTTCCTGAATGTTAGTTTACATTTTTCAATACTGCTTTGTTCATTACCCTGAGGATTAAAGATTTGTAATACTTTGTATTCTGATGAGGCAATAGCCTACGAATGTCCTCTAAATTCGGATTAGGGGTAGATCTTTATTCTGAGCTACTGAAGGGGCAACCTTTTAGAATTTGTCCTGTGATGTTGTTTGTGTATATGAAAAATTGTAATAAACTTTCAATTGAAAAACAAAAAAGAACCCCCAGATTAGGGAAGAGTTGAGACAACATATTCAGGAATTTTTTGAGCTCAACACTGGTACCGTGGACTCAATGGCCATTCTGTGGGAAGCCCACAAGGCTGTTGTTCGGGGGAAGTGCATTGCTCTGGGCTCCCGCCTGAAAAAGGATAGAGAGGCTCAGAGAAATGCCTGCCTCTCTGAACTAAAACAATTAGAAATCAAGCTAGCATCAAATCCCACTAGGGCCGTCCTAAGGTGGATATTGACTCTGCGAGCAAAATTGAAATCCCTGGCCGTACATGCTACTGAAAACTGTTGGTTTTCCCTCTCGAATAAATATTATAAAGGGATAATAAACCTCACTCCTTGCTTGCAAGCATGTTTCCCAAAGGGAAGCAGTTAAATCAGTACCGTACTCTATAAAGAATAATGCTGGATTTCCCAAAGTTCAGATCCTAAAACTGTAGCAAGTCTTTTTCTTTCCCTTCTTCTCTAAATTGTACAACATCCCAGATCGACTGCCCTCCGACCCCGGGAACGAGAAACCTTTGTTGCAGGACTTTCTTTTGCCCTGTAATCTCCCCAAGTTAGTACTACTGCGTGGCATCGTTAACCCCCGATTACAGAGGGGGAGATTGTGGCCACTCTCAAGGAATTGCCATGGGGAAAATCCCCCGGGACCAGACGCCTAAACCTATCTTTATTATCAGACCTTCCAGTCTCAGCTCCTTCCCTATTTTGGGTAGGGTCTTAACTATTTTCTTACCTGGCTCCACTGTCCCTACTACTATGCTTCATTCATTTATTACATTAATTCCTAAACCGAATTAAGGACCCCTGGAGTGCGGCAGCTACAGGCCATAGCCTTTTTAAATGCGGTTTTTAAAATTTTTTTTCTAAAATATTGGCAAATAGACTCTCTTTTATCCTGCCGCAGCTTATACAAAGGACCAGGTGGGATTTGTCCATAGGCAGGGGGGGGGGGGTACAACACCAGGCGAGCGATTGATCTCACTGATATAATGAATAGGGAGGGATCAATGCTCCTGCTAGCTTAGACGCCGAAAAGGCTTTTGATCGCCTTAGCTTTGATGTACGTTGGAGGCTTTTGGGTTAGTGGTCCTTTCGTTGGCGCGCTCCAGGGTCTCTACTCTCACCCCACTGCTACTATCGACCCCCAAAACGCCACTTCTCCACTGCTTACAATACAAATGGGACTAGGCAGGGTTTGGCCTCTCTCTCCGCTATTTTTTGCTTAGTATTGAGCCTTTGGCTGCTGCAATTCGGTTACATGACAATATCAAGGGGGTCCCGCAAAAAGGAAACAAGATTTTAAGGTTTCGCTATATTGGGATGATGTCCTCCTTACACAAACTAATTTTATGGTCTCCCTCTACAGCCTACATGCCCTTTTGACCCGGTTTGGGATTCTCTCAGGCTATAAGATTAACAGGTCCAAAACTGAAGCCCTGCCAATTAATATTCCTAGTGACCAGCTCTCTCTCCTAAAAGCCAACTTTACTTATAGATGGCAGATTGAATGTTTGCGGTATCTGGGGATAAATCTTACACCGGCTTTCGCCTCTCTTTTTAAAAACAACTTTCCTAAATTAATAACCGATATTAGAAGGCTGTTGGATAGATGGAATAAATTGGCCTTATCCTTATTTGGTCGTATAGCAGCAATTAAGATGACCTTTCTTGATAAGCTGATGTATTTGTATGAGACCCTGCCCATTCCCATCCCTTTGACTATTCTTCTTTCTTTGCAATCGGACTTAATCCATTTCTTCTGGGGAAAAAAGAGGCATAGGATATCTTGGAGTGTTCTGTTGGCAGATAGGGTGGATGGGGGCCTGGCAGTGCCTGATATTGTTAAATATTATTGGGCGGCTCAACTATGTGCTATACCATCTTGGTCAGCTTTATTTGCTTACTCCAGATGGATGGAGGTGGAAAAGTTGTGGCTAGCCCCTCTCCACCCTAAAATCCTTTCTGTGGGCTACCACCTCCCATAGTTTAATATCACCCTATTGCATTCTATGTCTTTTTACTAGGGATATTTGGAAGAGATGTCACAAACAATTTGGTTATTTCTCCGAGGCTTCCTCAATGACCTCGTTTAATTCACCCCCTGCTATTGGAGGGACGACCAGATGAGAGTTTGAGGCCTTGGTTCGACCGTAAATTGTTCTACTTTGCGGATCTGGTGGACCATCGTACATTGAAATTGAAGATGTTTGATGTATTGCGGTCCGCTCATGATCTGCCCCTTTCGGCTTTCTACTCAGATCAGACATTTTGTTACGTCGATATTAAAATCCACCACAGTGTCTGCTCCCACTGTATTTGAAAAGATATGTCGGTGAGGACATTCCTCTAAAGGTTTTTTATCGTCTATATAAAAAATGTTAATAGCTTCCAAAACCCGACTCCCCAATTTGTCCACTCGTATATGGTTAAGTGGGAGGAGTATCTGGGTTCCCCTATTTCTAGAGACACTTGCCAAACTATATGGAGGCAGGCAGCCCGCTCATCTCTCTCTGCCCAAAAATAAAGAAAACAATACAAAATATTAATGCACTGGTATCACACTCCTGCCCCTCCTGCATAGATTGAAGCCTACTATAGCGGTCTGTTGCTGGTCTTGTGGGGATCCTGGGTCTGACTTACAGCATGTCTTTTGGGACTGTAGAGGGATACAGCCGTTTTTTTTTCAATGGTTCAGACCTTGGCCAGTTTATATCACCAGGTTTGGGTCCCTCTTTACCCCACAGACCTTTCATCTAAACGTTCCTTTCCCCCCTAGGCCCTGGGTTGGGAAGACTCTTCCTATATATAGTAACCGCTTCCAAGTGTGTTATTGCTAGATTTTGGAAGCAAGCATCTACTCCCACTCAGCACGACTTAAGTCTCCGTTTAAAGGAAGTTAGACGAATGGAACATCTTACTGCTCTATCTCACAACCAACTGGATATATTTGATCGTATTTGGAAGCCTTGGGATGTTTACTGTATGACTTGTAGTTTTCTACTTCGGTTTAGCTGGACTGCAAACCCAAAATTGGGAGCCTTAGTTCTTCCTAGTGTGTCTTGTTCTTGGTCTTTCCCCTTCCCTTTCCTTACCCTGTGTTGTTAGTGTGTGTTTATGTCTTGTAGGTGTCTTTGTCCCCTTCAGGCCGTCTGCAGGCCTGCATTTCACTGGCTCCAGAGGACGGAGTTATTGGATTGCTGCCTAGGCTTGTACCACACATGACCCATTGAGACCTAACTGTTCAAAAACTGCACTTTGTCTTCACTGCTTTGAATGCATAATGTCTCAGTGAGAAGTATTTCATGGCTTTGTCGAATGTTTATTTTGATATTGAAAACTTTATTGAAAAATGTTAATAAAAATTTACAGTTAAAAAAAAAAAAAAAAAAAAGAACTGGTTTCTAACAGAGTGTCCCCTACCACATGTGTGTCCTCTTGAAGTAATGAACAAATCGCATAGTCCTACTTTGTCTTCTATTGATATATTTTCGCCCAGCGTAAAGCCCAAAATATTAGAAGATACTGATACCTCACCTGGCAACACATCACTTATTCCTGTCTTTGAATTCCTATTCTTCTACAAAAATATTTCATGTAAATTGAATTGTCTAATGGACTTAAGTCTATCTGGAAATGGACAAAATCAAATGAATTAGTTGAAACAAAAATTGAGACCTTTTGACAACAAGGATATGCATGCATAACTTAAATTTATATTAGAGATATTAAAGGGGTTGTCTCATTACAGATTTTCAGCCCACCTCACTGCTTCGGTCTCCACAGGAGTTTTGAATTCAGTGAGGTGATTCTTGTCTGCCTCTTCTCCTCCCCCTCCCTGCACTTATTTTTTCATCCCCCTCCCGCCTCACTAGCCCCGCCCCCCTCATGGCTCGTCGTCACACTTAGTCATAGTTTTCCAAATTTTGAAAATGAAAAAAACAAGGGGTTTTAGACGGCGGCGGCCAAACGCGCCCGGCAAAAATTTTTCATGGGGCACGCCCATCTTTTGGTATGCCACGCCCCCTTAAAAGCCCAACCCCTTCCATCTAAGCATAACGGCTTTGGGGAAAAAGCCCGGTAGTCCCCCAAGCCATAACCCCCCATAAGCAGGTATGCCCCTTTTAGGCAGGTAATGCCCATTGTACCAGTAGACCCCCCCTTTTGCCAGGTAGGTGCCCCCCTTGTTAGCCCCTAGGGGCCCCCATTGTTGCCCGGGATGCCCCCCCCTTGTTTTCCAGGGATCCCCCTCTTTCCAGATGCCCCCATTTTTTGCCAGGTAGTGCCCCCCCTTGTTGCCAGTAGTGCCCCCCTGTTCCAGGTAGTGCCCCATTGTTGCCAGGTAGGCCCCCTCTGTTGCCGGGTAATGCCCCCTCTTTGCAGGTAGTCCCCCCCATTGTTCCCGGTAGATCCCCCCATTTTTTCCAGCTAGAGCCCCATTGTTTCCCCACTAGTCCCCCCATTTTTTGCCAGCTAGTCCCCCCTCGTTCCAGCGTGCCCCCTCGTTCCGGGTAGTGCCCCATTTTGCCAGGTAGTCCCCCCTCTTTGCCAGGTGATGCCCCCCTTTGCCAGGTAGTGCCCCCATTGTTGCCGGGTAGTCCCCCCTCTGTGCAGGTAATCCCCCCCTTTTTTTCCAGGAGTTGCCCCTCTGTTGCCAGGTGATGCCCCCCTTTGTTGCCGGGGGTCCCCCCTTTTGTTGCCAGGTAGATCCCCCTCTGTTGCCAGGTAATGCCCCCACTGTTGCCAGGTAGATGTCCCTCTTTTGCCAGGTAGTGCCCCCCTTTTCCCAGTAGTCCCCATTGTTCCCAGGTAGATGCCCCCTCTTTTGCCAGGTAATCCCCCCTCTGTTTGCAGGTAATGTCCCCTCTGTTGCCGGGTGCCCCCCGTTGCCGGGGGCCCCCCCTTGTTCCCACGAGATGCCCCTCTGTTGCCAGGTAGATGTCCCCCTCGTTCCCAGGTATCCCCCCCTTTTCCCAGTGTGCCCCCTTGTTGCCAGGTGTGCCCCCCTGTTGCCATAGATTCCCCTCTTTTTGCCGGGTGGCCCCCCTGTTTGCCGGGTAGGCCCCCTCTGTTGCCGGGTAGATGCCCCTCTTTGCCAGGTAGTGCCCCTCTTTTGCCGGAAATGCCCCCTTGTTTCAGGAAGAGCCCCCTTTTTTTGCCGGTAGATGCCCCTTGTTTGCCGGGCAGAGCCCCCCCCCCCATACTAAAAAAAATAAAAAAAAAACCATCCCTCCCGGCTCCTGCACCGCCACTCCCACCGATCTCCTCAGGGCGGGGGGGAAGTGAAGACCCGCTCACCCCCCTGCAGCCGCCCGTCCTTCGTCTGCGCCGCTGACCTGTTGGCGGCGCCACACCGCCCCGGACAACAGGGGGAGAAGGGAGGGGGAGCGATCCCTCCTGCCTCCCCCCTGCACAGCGAGACTCCGGCGGTGAAGGGGGCGCAGGGGGCCGTTTCCCCCCGCCTGTAGGAGCGGCCGGCGGCGCCAGAGTAGCGCATACCCAAACTCCCCTGGGAGGGCGGGGGGGAAAAACCCAAAATAGGGGGACCCCCCCCCCCCCCAAAACGGGAGGTTTGGGCATGTAGCACTTATATTAGCAGTGATAACTCTTAGGTTTCACAAACACATTCATTAGTTAGATAATTTTTTCTCCCCCCTGCCTCTCTGGCCACAGTTTTAACTCCTCTATAATACATGATGAAACAGGAAAATGTCAAAAACTTCACAGTGTCCTTGCTTTAGTTTGGGAATATTAGCAGCAAAAAAACAACCAAAATC
>JAODAL010079876.1:0-12427 GCA_025379985.1 Phyllomedusa bahiana | reverse complement strand
GAAATTCATGGGGTGTTTTTAAAAGGGGGCATAGAGGCAGATGATGAAACATTATTCCCCCCATTATACAATCACGGGTTTAGCCCCCACCAGGAAAATTTTGGTTTCTTTTGGGGGCACCAGTGACAGGAAAAGACATTGTAAAGTTTTGAACAGGAAAAAAAGGGGGGAAACAAAAAAATAAAAGGCGGGGTGGACCGTACCCAAAAGATTAGCAAAAATTGGGTTTTATTTAGTCTAGAGAAAAGACGGCTTCGGGGGGACATAAAATATGTTTAAATCATCAAAGGTTAATACAGAGATCTCCCCCAAAGATTTTTTTATACCCGGACTGATCTAACGGGGGGCATCCTTACGTCTTAGGAACAAATTTTCTAATAAACAAAAAAGGGATTCTTTACTGTAAAGCAGGGGAATGGGGAACTTTTTGCCAAAAAAACTGTCATGGGAATTAAAACGGAGTTAAAAAAGGGTTTGGATGTTTTTTCTGGAGCTAAAATAAAACAGGTTATGTGTTGGGTTCAGGAGAGGGGTATTGATCCAGGGATTTTTCCGATTGCCAAATGGAGTAAAAGGGAAATTTTCCTAAAAGGGGGGGACAATTTGGCTTCTCCCTCTTTGAGGTTTTTTCCCTTCCTTGGTAAAACACCTTTTACAACAGGCTGAATGGTGGAGGGCTCGCCCCTTTTTTGGGGCCTTACAAACAGAAACTACTTAAAAATACGTGCTGACTAGCACGTACTTTCCTCAGACCTACTGAAGGCCTTTTAATGGAGGATCCCTTTGCGCCCCCAATTCTTTTTTCGACTGAAATACCACGGGCTATTTTTCCCGGGTTTTTACGCCGTAATTTTGGGAGGATTTTGCCCCAATTACCCGTGTGTCCAGCGGGGCGGGGGGGGGGGGGGCAGCCCCCTCCCCTAAACATTCTTTATCCATGGTGCTTTCCCCTGTGAAAAAATTTGACTTTTCACTTTCTCCCCCCGCCGATTTCGGGGCAGGGGAGAAGACAAAATCCATATTTTCCCTTTGAGAACTTGGTTTCCCGTATGATGGGGGGATTTCAGCCATATTTCGTGCAGTACGGCGTGAAATACAAATAAACCCGCCCCAAAATAACCCATGTAATTACCTTAATGTTCAGACAAGGGTGATTTTATGATCATGAAAACAATTTGAGGCAGAGGGCTACCTCGTGTTGTAAATACGTGCTGGCCAGTGCATGCTTTCCTCATATTTACTGAAGGCCTATTGTGGAGGATACCTGTGCGCACCGCAATACGTCGACTGAAAAAAAACCCTTGGGCCGTGTTCCACGGCTTATTCCCCGGAGGTTTGTGAGCCGATTGAGTCACAAATCCTGTGAATAAGGGGGGGGGGCGGGGCCGGGGGCACGGCGGGGGGCGCCCCTCCCGGCCCCCCTGACAAGCATTGTAACGGCGCATCCGCGCCGGGAAATAAATGCATGTCGTTTCCCCCGCCCCCCCCGGGTTTCCGGGGGAGGGCACGGAATCCATGTTCTCTATGAAGCATGGATTACCGTAATGCCCGACGGATGGCGCCGTATGAAGCGCAAAACCGGGGCAGAGTACGGGGCCCCCTCCCTGCCCAAAAAAGCCGTGGAACGAGGCCTTAGGTCCTTGGTGGTGGCCTCCAACCCCAAGAATAAATGGTCATTTAGGTAGGAGGCCACCACAGACATTAGATACATCCAACCAGATTCATGAATATGATGGCCCGCTTTATGGATTGTGCCGGGTTTCAAAAAAAAGTTTTCTCTCCCATGACCCTTAAAAATTGGGGGGCAGATGATGAAAATTGATCCTCCCAAAAATCGACCCTTTTCCATAGCAAACTATAACAACCTTTACATCACATGATTGTGTGAATGGTTAGAAGGAAATGAATCTTCTGACCAGTACTTCTAGCACTGGTTTCCAGTTATACAGGCCAATTACCCAAAGTGTATATCTTCACAACACCTTGTACATGGTGACGGAGCTGCAGTACAGGTAATTCTCTTCCTACCACTATAATTGATACACACATTATACAAGTATCCCGCATTGTACAGGCACGGCCTATGCTCACATGTCCCCGTCGCACGTATAAGTCACATCAAAGTATGGTGAATAATTATCAGATTGTGAGCAGGAGTGGGGACTGTCAAGGAGTTAAGTTTAAAGCTGGGTTCACACGGCGTTAAAAGAATGCTGAAAAATATGCAGGCAGATGGTGCATTTTTTCATGCTTTCTGATATGCAATTTTGCATGGGTTTTTGGTGTGTTAAATGCTGAAAAAATGCACTAATTATGCGTCAAACAACAAATTACACATGGAGCTGGGGCATTTTTGCAATCCCTACTAATTCTCCATTGTAAAATGACACATCACGCACTTCTGTTTATTTACCCAATATTAACTGCATTAAAAAGCGCATTAAGAAAAAAGGATAACGTTCTCAATGGTGCGTTTTCATATTAAAGGGTAATTCTCACCACAGCAATTGCTGGTGGAAAGGCCAATATCTGTAAAGTAAGCAATTTTAAAAATGTAAAATTTGTTATAAAAAAAAATGTATGCTTTACCTAATAAAGGCCTTTTATGCACCTTCAACTTGTTCTCCTGTCTCCATGGTTACAGTCTTTGATATTACATGTCAACTAAAACACAAAAAGGGTGATCGGGGAACCAAAAAGACGAGATAAGTCTTTAAAGATACATAAAAAATGCCTGTATTAGGTAAAGCATACATATTTTTTAATAACAAATTTACATTTTAAAAAAAATTTCTTCTTTTAAAAGAAATTCCCCTTCCCCCAAAACCCTTTATGTGATGGTAATACCCCTTTAAGGTATATTTTTTTTTTTATTTGTATTTTGTTACGCATCAAATGTTAACGAACGTAATCAATCTGATTTTAATTTTGATTTTTAACTGAACTTGTTTTGTTGCGGATTTTGACTTGACTTATTGAACTCAAAGGGGCCGTGCCTTGACTGACATTTATCACCTATCCACAGGACAGGTGTGATAAATGTCTGGTCGATTGACCCCCACCCATCACCAAAACAGGGTCCTCGACCTCTTTTGCCTAACTCGCTGCTCAGTTCAAGGACTTCTCACTGCATGAGCACAGTAGGGAAGGTAGGGGGGGGGAGACCCGTTCTGGTAATCAGTGGGGGTCCTGTAGGTATGCGATACATACCTTTTCATGGCACAACCCCTAAAAGGGGGGAAAATCTGCAAGAAATACAGTCAGAAAGTGACACGCTGTCGGTTTCAAAGTGCAGATAGTGTTTAGTCAAGATTGGTTAAGCTCTTATCCTTTTTGCTCCTACTATATTCACTATGGATTTTCTGTCAGGAAATTCAGAAAGAAAATCCGCAGCAAAGGTAGTCCATGGGAACGTACTCTTTATTGCTGAATGATTCAGTGATGCAAATTACAAATAACTTGCATGAACGGTATAAGGGGTCAGTCACTTCATACAGCACCTGTACATAGATTCCCACAAAAACATCAGGACAGATTTATCAATACTGTCTAACTCTTAGACAGTGTAAAGTTAGTCTAATCTTACACCAGTTTCAAATTGGCTTACATTATTCCACTAACTGCAGCAAAATTCTTGCACTTTTTTTGGTACATGGCCCGCTGATACGGGCCTCTGCCTATAAAACCACAACTCTTTGCCAATAGTACGCCCCTTTATCGGACATGGCGCAGAAGAATCTAGAAACTGTTTAAAACACATAATACATGTGGTGTTAAGCATGTACACCATCATACTTGGCACAAACTGCACCAAAATTCTGGCGCAACTGCCATACCCCATATGCTCAAAACCCTTTTTTTCTTTTTAATCTGGTCTTCATCAAGGAGTAATTTTAGAGTCACAGAACAACTGTGCCTACATAGATACGGTTGTACTTGCCAGAATACTTTACTAGACAATCTACAGATACAAGTCATGTAAACATACAGACAGCACAGTTTGCACTCACTGCTTATGGCAGCTTACCCATCTCAGACATTTATGGCAGAACAATAGAAAATGCCATAACATTCGGACAGGCGCTTGTCCCACCTCTGGGACCCAGGGCTGTGGAGTCGGCAAGCCGAAGCCCGACTCCGACTCCTCAATTTCCCAAACCTCCGACTCCTGACTCCCTCATACATGGCGCATGTTTAAGTAATAACTTTACTGTAGTAAAATGGTGACATCAGGCTGCTTATCACCTTATGATACAATAATCAAGCTATTTAGGAAGAACAGACACTTACAAGCAAAAGGGTAACAATGTTTTGATCTTTTGAACACTTGTGGGTAGAGTTGGAGAAAAAGCTGTATTTGTATCCAAGTCCAGTCTGCACCAACATTGGGAATGTGTAGAAGAGACCTGGGATCAGGTTTTGGTCAAGACCTGCTTGAATCTGATCCAGAGCCCAGAAGGATTCAGGCAGTATTGAAAGCCAAAGGTGGATTTACCAATTGCTAACAAAATAATAAAAATTAACACTTTGATTTTTAGGAGCAAAATATAACTAAGCAGATGCTAAATTACTTGCAAGTCAAATTTTTGTATAAGATAGGTAAGATGACTGTATATTTAAAATTACAGTAGCCTCATGTACAAAGCTGTAGCGGATGGTGAGATATGGAGCCTGAAAGTCACAAGTTCAAACCATTGTTACCATTTTGCTTGTCAGTGTAAAATATATTTATTTGACATGACCTTAGGACACAAAAAATTCTAAATATGCAAAACACTGCAGGAACATTTGTGAAGTCTCTGAATTTGTTCTGAGAAATAGTATTGCCTCCATCAGATCCTGCATACACGACCTCACATCTGATTCATTATTTCCAGGCTAGAGAACGGCCTCTCTACACTAACTTGGGTTGGGGGCCAAAACGATAACCACAGGGGTAACATCTCTAACAATGTAGGGGTATAAAGGAATTGCCTCAGCCACAGACAGTTTGATGAATGCTTAAACCCTTTATCTTTGATAAAACAGGTGAAAAATGTTGCTGAAACCTGTTTGTCTGGGAGCAGAATCTTACCCCTGGGGCAGCGCTTTGCCTGCTCCATGTCATCAATTACACTCATCATGTGATAAGACTGAAGATATGGGAACAGTAGCACTTGCTAGAACCAATACCTCTTGCTCTTTTCACTGCATCGATCTAACTTGACCAACTTATTATATATTTTGGGGTCGGAGTCGTTCCCTTTTATGACGACTCCGACTCCACAGCCCTGCGTGGGACCCGCACCAATCTTGAGACAAAGCCCCTGTACGTCTCTGTGCAGAATGGCTGGTGGCCGTGCACGTTCCCTTTTGTTCTTTGGGAGTTTCAAGGACATCGGAGAAAGTGTACTCAGCTAATCCCGGATATTCTACTGAAGTGAATGGGGAGAACTGTGCAAACGCAAAAGTCTCCCTATTTTCTGAGGCCAGCTCGTAGTGAGCTACAAGCTCGCTTCAGATCTAAACATACAAGATGTGACAGCCCGTTTAAGGGTATGTTCACACAACGTAATTTGGCACGTAATTTCCCCAAAGCTTGCATAAAAAATGCGCTCTAAACAATATTATTATTATAAGATTATTATTAATAATAACAATAGAAGCCAGTAGTAGAAGCCAAGTCTGTAACTATAGCAACAAGTCCTGACAGCCTATAATGAGAGCGTAAATAGGTCTGTAGTTATAGCGACCTGAGGAGCTGATGCAGCCCATACAAGAGGAGATATCTCAGAATAGGTAGGACACAGTTAATGGACATAGATTGCAAAGTGACTTGTTTTTTCAAGATCTTTAACATGAAAAGCAATCCTTGTAGTGAGACTATGGTCGGAGTTACGATTAACCACTGTGAAATAGGGCCTACTTCACCTCAGTCCATTGCAATGGCTATTTGGTTTTTGGAATTGAGCAGCTTGGTCTCGGCAAGTCTCTTCCTATATGAATGGCATGGGATTACTGAGGCCAGTGATTAGCTGCAGCATCAAGTGACTGATGATCTGTGGTCATTGACGGATGAGCACAAGTTGTGCTAGAACACAGAGGGCTTCACAGGTGACAAGTTTCGCCTTTTACCCCTCCTGACACTGTAAAAACAACCCTTTTAAAGGGATTGTGAAGCTTTTATTTAAAAGTAAAATTCCCAAACAGTTGCATATGTGAAAATAAATAATAATATATATTTTAGGGATGTAGGTTTTGTTCTTAAGTTGAGTTTGTATGTAAGTCAGAACAGGTAGATTTATCAAGTGTAACTCCAGCACAAAAGATTTTTGTTTTGTTCATTTTGGATAGTGTAGGGAAGGGGGGGGGTTTTTTCTTTTTGTTTTGTGTCTTTCCCTGTTAGAGATTTCACCTCATTTTCACCTGAAGTGTGCTGTGGCATGCTGGAATTGTCATTCCGCTAATATCTGTGTGAAACATGGAACGACAAGTGCGCACCCATAAGTCTTCCTTTGTAAACTGGGGAAGTGTAAGTTGGCCGATGTAAGTTGGGATGACTGTGTGTTGTATATATATATATATATATATATTTTTTTATTATATTATTTATAAAATAATGTACCCACACACATTAAGGTTTTGCCTTTAAAGGAGTTGTCTCTTTGGGGCTTTCAGTGTCTGTTTTCCCTGGTAAGTTGAACTGAGGGCGTTTCTTCTTGGTCTTTGTTCTGCTCCCTTTCCCCTCCATCAGCATCAGGCGCTACGTAACTTCTATCAGGGGGGGAGGGGGTTTGCTTCAGAGTTCACCTGTGTGTGCTGCTGGGCTGTTAACAGGAGAGGGCTGATTAGGGTTAGAGGGTTATGAAGCTGTGTGTAATAGAGCAGAGGGGATGCATGTGTTCCTATATCCCCCGCTTAGCTTAAAGTCTACATTCAGCAACAACAAGGGCAGTGTTCTTTAACTTTAGGATGTGTCCCTAATACAGGAGAACATAAGTATTCACATGCTGATTTGTATTTGTATTAGTATAGGGCACAGTTCATAAAACATTCATGATTTATAGTAACAGCGGGTCATGCTGTCACATCTATCTGTGTAGAGAGCGGAGGAAGCAGGGACAAGGTTAATCAGCAGATGGACACAGACGCCAGAGTCCTCCTCCCCCTCCCCCCTCCTACAGATGCATTCTGTGCAGGAGGGGCTTCTGGTCGGGCCTGTCTCAAGGTTTATGGTCATTCAGACCTGACAGCAGTAAGATAAGGATAAACAGGTCGGCTATATAGAGATTTGAGAAGCTGTGTAGTAATACTAAAGGGCTAGCTCAAAATCAGTAGGACATTTGTAATGAACATATTTGAAGTGCTTTGTTTTTTTAAGACTTTAATAAAAACCCAATCATTGTAGCGAGACAACCCTTTAATTCCCACTGCTTGATTTCCTGGTCATGTACGGGTTGATAAAGTGATGGCCGTATTTTGGCGATTGCGGGGGGTGCGACCTCCGAGACCCATACAGGTTTGCAATAATGAAGATGCAGTGCTGTTTGAGAGCTATCTGTCCCCTCCAAGTATAGGGACCTAGGGCACACAGCTACACCATATTTCTCATGATTGGTAAGGGTTGGGACAGCGTCATAAAGCTCTGGCCTCACTCTGGCGATTGGCGTGCTGCTTTAAAGATGCGTTTAATCCCTTGTGCTCTCGCCCCGATGATTGCGTTGTCCATCCAGGTCTCGGTTTACATTGGAGCAATAATTGGGGGTGGGTGGGGATCAGTATTTTTTTGTTTTTTTTATTGAAGTGCATGGTCTCTTCACCCAAATGCATAAAAACATACACCAGGATGCGGACTATCACAAGCTAAGGGCCCCCTCCAACCTTATTTCCATCTCGTCCAGGCCGAAGCCTCCTGGAGGTTCAGCAACAAAATGGTGCCCCTTCGCCAGAGCTAGAGAAGCCCCAATCTTGCTCCTGGGTGAGAAAATCAAGTGTCTACCAAAGAGCTTGAAAACAAGGTTGGCGTTTCCTGAGAGGTGGGTATGCAGGGGAGAAAAACAACCGATGCTGCACATTCCCCTCCTAGACTCAGGAGGCTCCCAGAGGGGCAGCACATCCCCAAAAAACAGCGACTGGGAATACACAGCGACATTATAGAACAAATAAGCATAATGTGTGCAGTGAATTTTGCCTGGACATCTGTATGAAATGATAGAAATTCTCATATCACCAGACCAGAAAACCGGGGTGTATTTGATGTGCCATCTACTCAAGCAGGATGCCCACCCCAGCATCACCATTCAAATGTCTGCGAGACTTCATGGCTTAATCCAGGATGCCTACAGTCTGCATTGGATGTAAACAGGAGCAGGGGTCAGATGTGCAACCTTTCATGACTTTAAAGGGGTGTTCAGGGGGAGGGGTCCAAGAAACCTGTTTGCCTGTGGAGGCATGATAAAAAAAAAAAGAATAAGAAGAAAAGAATCATACTCACCTCCGGGACTCACCCGTTTGTCCCGGCCATAGGTGTGAGGGATCTTTGGTTACGGGTGGAATTCACAGCTGCGTAGTTTTGGGCCCTTACATAGGGCCTTGATTGGAGCAGCGGTCACGTGCTCTTGACATAGCGGCTATTTATTGGCAGCCAGCGGTCACGTGCTCTTGACATAGCGGCCTGTGATTGGCAGCAGCGGGTCACCCTGGGTCTTGAAAATAGCGGCCTGTGATTGGCAGCAGCGGTCACGTGCTTTTGACATAGCGGCCTGTGATTGGCAGCAGCGGTCACGTGCTCTTGACATTGCGGCCTGTGGATTTGGCAGAAAGCGGTCACGTGCTCTTGCATAGCGGCCTGTGATTGGCGCAGCGGTCACGTGCTCTTGACATGCGGCCTGTGATTGGAAAGCAGCGGTCGTGCTCTTGCATAGCGGCCTGTGATTGGCAGCAGGGGGTCACGTGCTCTTGACATAGCGGCCTGTGATTGGAAAGCAGCGTCACGTGTCTTGACATAGCGGGCCTGTGATTGGCAGCAGGCGGTCACGTGCTCTTGACATAGCGGCCTGTGATTGGCAGCAGCGGTCACGTGCTCTTGACATAGCGGCCTGTGATGGGCAGCAGCGGTCACGTGCTCTTTGGACATAGCGGCCTGTGAATTGGCAGAAAGCGGTCACGTGCTCTTGACTTAGCGGCCTGTGATTGGCAGAAAGCGGTAAACGTGCTTTGACTTTGCGGCCTGTGATTGGCAGCAGGGGGTCACGTGCTCTTAACATGTGGCCTTGATTGGCAGCAGCGGTCACGTGCTCTTAACATAGTGGCCTGGGGTTTGGGGCAGCAGCGGTCAATTGCTCTTGACATAGTGGCCTGTGATTGGCAGCAGCGGTCACATGCTCTTGACTTTAGTGGCCTGTGATTGGCTTGCAGCGGTCACGTGCTCTTGACATAGTGGCCTGTGATTGGCTGCAGCGGTCACGTGCTCTTGACATAGTGGCCTGTGATTGGGCCCTGCCAGCGGTCAACGTGCTCTTGACATAGTGGCCTGTGATTGGCTGCAGCGGACACGTGCTCTTGACACAGGGGCCTGTGATTGGCTGCAGCGGACACGTGCTTTTGCCCATAGGGGCCCTGTGATTGGCTGCAATCAATCACGTGCTCTAACATAGTGGCCTATGACTGGCTGCAGAGGTCACGTGCACTTGAACACGGGGCCTGTGTTGGCAGCACGGTCAGTGCACTTGACACAGTGGCCTGTGATTGGCCCCAGCGGTCACGGGACGTTCACTTCCTGGATGAACAGACCGGCCGCCGGGTGGGAACGGGGGCGGTCCAGGAGGAAGTATGAGTCTTTTTATCATGTCCCGACAGGCCGAACAAGTTTTTTTTTTTAACTCCCCGAAAACCCTTTAGTATTTGTCCAGTGAACAAGCAATCAAACTCTAGATGACATCTCCCTCACCAGTCCATTGGGTCAGCTTTTTATTTAGGGGAAGCACATCGGGGGTCCCAGTTTTAGGGGTCTCAGTGAGAATCTTCCTTTAGTTTTTTGTGCACAAATTAGGTCATAGCAAAGTGTCTGCTTTTGAGAGCAAGGTTTAAAAAGTTTTCCCCAAATTTGCCCATAAATGTACTAGGGGCCCGGGAACTTTTGCAGGTCTTTTGCATTTCTCGCTGGGGGGACATAAACGTATAGAACCCATGGAAAGAGTTTCATCATAAACAAAACAATATTTCGGGAAATTAGCACATGATGAACGCACAGACGGAAAGTGATTCATAAGCCACCGACTGTCCTCACAGCGGAACGTAGGAGTTAACCTAGAACACATTACTGTTATTTTGGTACCCCTGCTAGACTTCTGGCAAGGGGACCCCAAAGCAAAGCTGTAGCCATTCATGGGCCCCCAGTACAAAGGTAAAAGGGAACAAGCCCTTTTTTATCCACAATTGTTTAAAACTGACAAAGTTACAAGGAAAAACGGTCTGTTCCCATTGCAACCCAAACCGCACAACTTTTCTTTTCAGAATGTGCTCTGGCAGGATTGGTTGCTATGGGCCAAAAAGGCCGTTTTAGCCCGTTTTCTAATTCCCCCCCTTTTTCCAATTTTCAATTGCTGGGGAGAGGGGGGCATGTTGCCCTTTTCCTTAAAACGGGGGCCTGCGATCGCCCAAACATGGGCCCTACCATTCATGCGATGTTTTTGGCTATTTCACCCAACTTTTTTTTGCAACACATATTTGTGGCATTTTTTTTATTTATTTTCTTTTTATGCTTTTCATGCGGGTTTGGGCATTTTTTATGCATAAAAAATGTGAAATTGCGCATCAAAAAAATAGCCTTAAAGTGGTTTTTCTCCCTAAATGATGGGGATGCCCCTGATACATTTTATTTTTGAATCCGACCCCTTTGGGACCCAAGCCCAAACCTGAGAGTAAAGGGGTTGCAGTGCTGGTTTTGGGGCAAACTGACCCTCTTCAGGTAAAAGGGATGGGGCCCCTAGTAATGGGGCAAACGTCATCTTTCTCACAACGGAGGATGGACTCCCGACCACCATAAAGTTATGGCCTTACCCTCCCCGAATACAGCCTGTATGAGATCGGAGCACTCCTTTCAGTTTTTGCCCCATCAACGTCGATGTAAAAGAGAAACCAAAACATGGGTGTGCCCTCTAAATGTCACCTGTGGCATCATGCTGCCAATTCTACTTTCAGACTACGACAGACATGTTGATCGGGGCCCAATTGGCCATCTATTTACATTCCAATGGAGGCAACAAGTTGCTTTCCCAGCCCCTGCTAAGCGCCACACATGCCACCCGCCATCAGCTTCTACCTATGGGGGAAGAAAGTAAAGTTGCCCTACTAAAAAATGCAATAAAGTAGCGGGTTGTACCCATGTTACCCTCACATAGTGCCCGCCAAGGCCGCTGATCAGTGTGGCACTGCCATGGGTTGTAGCAGATGGGACCAACATCCTGGCAGTGCCCATCACAGCTGGGAAACCCCGCTGGCACCACGTCACTCCCCTGCCCCATGCTCCTGGCTGTAGTTACCTTGTATACATCCCCAATAGTGCCACTGCCAATCCTCTGGATGAGCTCGAAATCTCCTGCGGATTCCTCCGGGAACAGGTCGCAGCCTGTGCTCATGGTGCCCGCCGGGGGGTCCCGCTCCCCGTCAACAGGCTGGGTCAGGGAAGCAGCTCTCCGGTACAGCTCGGACAACAACTGGGTTTGGCCTCGGAGCCCTCTCACAGCAGAAGACGTAGATACGTACAGGAGCCAGGGAATCAAGCAGGATCCCACAACTTTGGGTCCCGAGCCGGCCCTGTGCGCAGGGGGCGGGTGCGGGGGCAGAGGCCCCTGCCCGGGGTGGGGAGAGAGGAAGACGGGAGGAGGGCACCGGGCAGCACAGTGTGTCCGCAGAGCGGAGGGGGACAGTGTCACAGGGCACGGCTCATGGTGTATTTTCTTTTGGGGGGGGGCAAGCCTTGGCGACGTTTATTTCTTTTGTATACATGACTCTATCGATACAGTCACATGAGCGCAATGTAAAGGCAGCGGAGAGTGTTGACCCTGCAGCCAGTGCCACCAACGGTCAGGAAAGTGGCCTCACCCCAGCAGAACGTCTGTTTTCCCATAGCAACCAAACCAGAGCTTTTTATTTTACCACAGCAGGTTCAAAAATGAAAGCTGAAATCTGATGGTTGCTATTGGCAACAAGAACAGGCTTAGGCCTGTTCACACGGCTTATTTGCGGGGTTGTAATTACGCCCGCAATTTACGCCACGGGGGTGGAGGGCCGGCACTCGCGGCCCATAGACTCTCATTACTAACGGCGCGTATACGCCCCTAGAAATTACATGTCACTTATCTCCCCCCGCGGTGGATTCGCCACATTGGAGGAGACGTTATCCATAGTTCTCTATGGAAACTGGGATCACCGTAATGACTGGACG